>OOIL02004480.1:3493865-3546654 GCA_900332095.2 Cuscuta campestris | reverse complement strand
AATAGTACTTACAAATTGATTCATCAGATTCTAAGATATAAAGAGGAACTTGCTGAATTTTTTAGTGATGAACTTCGTATAATCATTAATCCTTCTGAATTTGTTATTGTTGAAAAATTGAATGCCGTATTAGAAGTTTTTAATAACGCAACTCTTACTTTTTCTCATGTTTACCAACCAACTACAAATACATTTTTTAAAGAGTGCGTTACAATCGCAACATGTTTTCGTGAAAGTATGGCTGATCCAGAGTTGTACCCTTATGTCGCTCCTATGAGAGATAAATGGTGTGCTTATTATTTGTTCATTCCTGATATTTATAAAATAGGTATTATTTGTGATCCACGCTTTAAGATTGAAAATTTTAAAATTTTAATTGAGTATTACTATAGTTGTTTTTTAGATTAAAATAGTTATTACTACAGTCATTTAATAGAATGGAAAAAAGAAAGAGATAATGCTATAACTTTTTTTGAGAATTTGTTTGAGGAATATCAAGGGTTATACGGCACTGTACAAGAAGAAACAGCACCACCTCCGCCCCCGAAATCAAAAAAAGGTTTTGCCGGAATAGTCGGTGGTCTTCTTGTAAAGAAAGGGAAGCGTGCTCATTCTTCGACGAGTTCAAGTGGTACAACAGTAAGCTCGCACAACGAACTTGCTATGTACCAGGGTGTGCCATGCGATTACGACGACGACGACGTGGATTTTGATGTGCTCGGATGGTGGAAGCGGAACGAACACATGTTCCCATGTCTCGGCATGCTAGCAAGACAAGTGTTATCCGTTCCGGTATCGACCGTAGCAGTTGAACGAGAATTCAGTGCTGGCGGCAACATTCTAACCGACTTTCGAAGTTGTCTTAGCGCTGAATCTCTTGAAACACTAGTTTGCAACCAAGATTGGCTCTTGGCAAGACGTCGAGCTCAAGAGTCATCGTACCTACACGAATCGGAGCATTACATGAATGCAACGACAGATGGAAGTCCGAGTTCTCAAGAATAAGTTATAATTTTTTTATGTTAATGTAGATATGTAATTAGTTTTTTAGGTGAGCGATATATAATCTCCTTCGAGGGTTTCTTTACGGTTCTTTACCTCGTCGGTTTTTTTGAACCGTCAGGATATTAAATGTGGTTGTTCTTCAGTTAGTGTATTATTCATTTAAAATATTTAAATAACAACTAAATTTTTAGATTTTTTATTTCATTCTTTCCTTAAAGAAATGCAAATTTAAAATTTTATACTTTAAAAATTTTAAAAAAAAGCAAAAAAAAAAAAAAAGAAAGGAGGGGGGGCGAAACCGGCCGGTCCGGTACCGGAACCGCCGGTCCGGGAACCGGAACCGGTACCGGCCGGCACGGTGACGGTTCCGGTGACATGGGGTGGCGGTACCGGAACCGGCAGTTCCGAAACCGGAACCGGCCCGGAACCGTACCGTGTCCACCCCTAGTTAGGATCATTATACACGCAGAGTTTACACTATTTGTCTATTAAATTTTGAGCGCATTTAAATATTAGTTAGGTCTAAAATATGTAACTTATCCATAAATTAGGTGATGTCTTTTGTGATAAATCAAAAGTTGAATGAATACATGCATATATTATGTATACAGCCATTTTTAAATGAAAAATACTTGGAGAATCCTATTGGTGTATATTAAGTGTACACCAAGACAAAATCAGACACACACAGACACTCAATCGTTGTCCGTACTTAATGTTCGAAGCATAAATTCTTATTTACATTACCTTTTCAACTGTCTGACTTTAGTCTTCAAGACTATCCCAAAAATCATCAAGAGTAGTTATTTCAACAACATCACAATACTTGGCTAGAATTAATTCTTTGATCACTCACCATTTGTCCAACACTAAAAATACGAGTAAGGTGCTTAGTTGGTGAGCCTTGCTGCTTTGTCACGTGAACCTTGAAAAGAGCCCTTGACAAATTATTCCATCCAACTCTTGGGGTATAGTATCTGGATCATTTTTCATCTACACAATTCGAAGATAAAAAACATTATTATGATAATGTTTATAGATATTTTCCAATGATTGTAAAGAGACAGTGTGCGACTTTAGCTTTACTTCAATCATAGCCTCCCTAAGCAAGAATGCACTCACACCCAACAACTGTGTGCATTCTTTATCGAATAGTACAAATGAAGCATGCCTAGTCCCACTTTCATCAACAACACGAACTATCACCTTGTACCTGCATTTTCGCAAATAGTTAATTATCCATAATCACAACTCGAAGTATAAACATAAAAAATAATAACAAAATTTCATTCGTTTACTTGTACACGCCATGTAGTATGATCTTATTACACCCACCACACTTAAACCTAGCATCCCCAGGATAAACTTTCTTGTTACACTCTGTGCATCCGAGATAGGACCAAGACTGCATTGGCTCAAGTGAATCTATCTCACCCTTAATCCAATAAGCTCCTTCCTATTTATCAGTCATAAAAATAGTCAAGTTTAAGGTTTGTGAAGTGTAAATTGGAACATATAAAAGAATCAATATTTAGATGATGAAAGTATGTTTACCACCGTCTCATAAAGCAATGACTTGATACTTGTGATTGTCAGTGTACAACACTCCACATCCTCCACTCCACTCAAAATAGTGGGTGTAAAAGTGCTAGCATCTCTTTGATCTGAAGCCTAAAAAAATGGAACTATTATTAGATTTTTTATAACCTTGGTTTCATAATTGATGTTCTATTTACTTAATTTGCCTTGAAGTCGACCACTTCATTCGAAATTCCATTAAAAACAATTTTCGTGACGTCATACACGGTAGAAAGACTAACCACGCCTGCATATAATGTAAGAAGTCATAAATCACAAGGGGTTTATGAATTCCATTAAATGAACAAATAGAATGGGTGGCTGACCATTGAATCTCTTAGCCCTGCAGAGAATAAGGCACCATCCAGCAAAGGATAAGGCACGCCAAGATTCACATAATCGTTGAATTGATCAACATACTTTCCCTACAATGTGCAATTTAAATGTTTGCCTCTGCGTTGGTTGTAAAAATTACATTTCAAAGAATACTTATTAGATAAAAAAAATATAGAATTAGTAACGTACTCGTGATATTCCAAAGATATCTCCATGAGTTTGTGCTCTTTTCATGGAGTGATGTATGTCTGCACAATCAAACGCCCAACGACCTTTCCAATTACATCATAAAAAGATATAATTAGGGTTTATTTCATTACAATAAATTATATGCACATTTCACACAAATCACCATACCTATCAACAAAGCATCTTTTAAGACTGATTGCTCACGAACACTATCAAAAGAACGTAACTCATACATAAGATGAGGAAAGCCTTGCAAGCTCATGGTCTTCATAGCAGTTTCGCTAAAGAAAGCCAACAAAAAACGATGTGGTGTTGTCTTGTAGGTTTAATAGTTATCATGGATCAATAGATTTTTTATTGTTGGGTTTTGTGGAGGCTAGATATGTTTGCGCCCGACTTGGATCGGCCCATCTTATTTTTACGCCCGGCCCATGTTATGTAACCCTAGGTTTTTTGTTTCTCCTATATATTGAGCCCTTGTACTTGTAATTCCAGGAGACACGACAAGTGAAATAGAATCCTCCTGTTGCAGCCGTGGATTAGGGAAACCGAACCACGTTAAATTCTTGTGTGTCGTCCGTGTTCTGTTTCTCTCGTTTCTCGCAGATATTTGTGTGTGTTGTGTGTTTTATTTCCCAACAAGTGGTATCAGAGCTAGATTGTTGAACAGGAACACAAATTGCGAGTTGTCACCTAGGGTTTTTGGGATCTGTGCGCAGTCACCGGAGGGCAGAGGGAGCATAAGGGAAGCCGCTGTGAATCGCCGCTGACCCAGTCGCCGTCGAGATCGCCGCTGGGTCTTGAACCGCAGCGAGGAAGATCGCTGACGTCGCTACTGCGTGTTGCCGCCGTCGAGCTCCCAGATCTCCGCCGTCGTTTGCGTATAGACCGCCGCACGCAGGAGCAGCGGCAGAAGGAGCCGCCGCCGCCGCGTGGAGGAGCTGCATCGCCATATCAGAGCTGCCTCCGTTTCAGATCGAGAGCGCCGGCGACCTAGTGGCAGAGCCGTCGCCGTCCAGTGGGTCGCCATCGCCGTCCGAGCCGCCGCCGCTGGCCGCGCGTAGAGGACCGTGGCGTTAGAATCGCGCAGCAGCGGGGAAGGTACTGCCGCCCTCCGTCCAGCCGTCAACCGCCGTCCGCGAGCAGGTGTCATCCGACCGCTCGCCGAGTAGCCACCATCGTCCAGATTGTCTGCCGTCCAGACTTTGTGCCGCCGCCATAGTGTTGCTGTTGCCGACTGTTGCCCTAGCGCACAGAACAAAACCCCGTTGAAAAAATCAGTGGGCCATTTAATTGGTCAGACATTTTTTTCTTGGGCTCAATTTTGGATTGATTTGGGCCGTATTATCTTGTGGGTGGACATTGGGCTGATTTGTTTTGGCTAATTTAATTGGTGTGGTGGGCTTGATTTTCTGACGAAATTACCAAGATCTGAAATTAGTTGTACCGGGTATCTCGTCTAGTCGTGTGATATGGAAGAAGACGGGAAGTTCCGAATTGAGAAGTTTGATGGTACAGATTTCAGTTGGTGGAAGATGCAAATTGAAGATTTGCTGGTTCAGAAAGATTTGGACGCGGTTTTGGGTGACAAGCCAGAAAAGATGTCAGATAGAGATTGGGCAGGTTTGGATCGGAAAGCAATGTCCGTGATCCGTCTCTCGTTGACCAAGAATGTTGCGTTCAACATTCTGAAGGAGAAGACAGCGAAGGGAATTATGGAAGCGCTGTCTAACATGTACGAGAAGCCATCTGCAGCTAACAAAGTTTTTCTGATTAGAGAGCTGGTGAACACAAAAATGAAAGAAGGCACTTCAGTTACCGAGCATATTAACAAGTTGAATTCGATCTTAGCCAGACTTTTGTCAGTGGGCATTAAGTTCGATGATGAAGTTCAAGCTTTACTACTGCTATCGTCTTTACCTGATAGTTGGTCCGGAACGGTTACAGCGGTTACCGGTTCAGTGGGACCTGATGGATTCACCTTTGATCTGATTCGAGATCTCGTTCTTGGCGAGGATGTCAGAAGAAAGAGTTCTGGGGAGTCATCTGGTGAATTGTTACATGTTGGTAGAGGTAGAAGAAATAGCAGAGGTAGTGGGAGCAAGAACAGACAAAGGAGTCAGTCGAAGACTCGTGACAGCTCAGGTGTAACGTGCTGGAAGTGCAAGGAGGTGGGGCATTTTAGGAATCAATGTCCGAATGATAAGAAAGTGAACATTGCTGAAGGCTCCGCGAGTGATGAAGAGGTCCTTCTTACTTGTTGTGCGGAGAGCAGTGTAGATTCCTGGGTCATGGATTCTGGTGCTTCATTTCATGCTACCCACAGCGGTGAAGCATTCCAGAATCTGGTTATTAGAGACTTTGGAAAGGTACGACTAGCAGACGACAGAGCTCTTGATGTGACGGGCATGGGTGACATAGTGTTGAAGACCCCAGTCGGTTTCTGGACTTTGAAGGATGTCAGAGTTGTTCCAGCTTTGAAGAAAAGTTTGATTTCTGTCAGGCAGTTGGACGAACAGGGACATGAGATGAAGTTCAGGGATGGGCAGTGGAAGGTCGTGAAGGGAAATCTTGTCATGGCCCGTGGAAAGAAGAGAGGTTCGCTGTACAGGGTCGAGTTACCATCTGAGGGAGTGATCGTCCCAGTTCAGAAAAGAAACAAAGTCCGGTTCACAGAGTCTCGTGGGTAGAATAAGGTTGTCTGTGCAAGAGAGAAACCTAGAGCCACTGGTCAGACTCAGGATGAATGAGCGAGGAAAGGTTCAAGGAGGCCAGTCAGAGGTATTTGTGGCAGTGGGAGCTCAAGAGGCGCTTCAGCCAAGTTGCCTAGAAGACAGTGGGTCAGGAGAACCAGTATTCCAGCTGTTGGAACATCTCCAGAAAATTTCTTGCTGAGTACGGAGAGTGTTTGTTCTCAGGATGTTTCAGGATCGGGCAGTGTGCGTCTGCAGTGGGAGCCGGTAGGGACCGAGGACGAGTCAGGGGCAGATTTTGCCGTGACTGATGTGTTGGAGCTTGGGAGAGCTTCAACGGGCCTTTCAGTTGTCTGATGATAGGGCCGCTGCAACAGGAGAGCTGAGGAAGATTACTCGAAGTACAGGCGACCGTGGCGGATGGCAGTTGATGTTTATCAAGCCTCCAAGTGGGAGAATGTTGGGTTTTGTGGAGGCTAGATATGTTTGGGCCCGACTTGGATCGGCCCATCTTATTTTTACGCCCGGCCCATGTTATGTAACCCTAGGTTTTTTGTTTCTCCTATATATTGAGCCCTTGTACTTGTAATTCCAGGAGACACGACAAGTGAAATAGAATCCTCCTGTTGCAGCCGTGGATTAGGGAAATCGAACCACGTTAAATTCTTGTGTGTCGTCCATGTTCTGTTTCTCTCGTTTCTCGCAGATATTTGTGTGTGTTGTGTGTTTTATTTCCCAACATTTATTCCATAAACTCCTCTCTCAACAATTTGTTCTTTATAACGCAAATTGTATGGTTTCTTCAGTTGGCAATGAATCCTTGTACCCTGTTGTATATTGGTCGTTTTTAAATCATTTAGTATTAATTGATTCATGCACTATTTTTTATTCATGACGAAAAGATTGAAAAGTTATTCCTTGTATGCATTTGAAATTGTAAATTCCAAGGTTTATGTATAAAATTATCAAATGACCTGATGTATAAGAGTAATAACCGCTTCTCAATTTCTTCATGTATACTATATTGTGATCTATAAAATATGCACAAAATCTTAATGAAAAACTATTGAAATCGAAGAAACATACTTGATCATCATGGAAAATAGCCTCCATTGATTCTCCAATCCTTCGAAAAGCACTAACTTTGTATACACAAACAACCCTAACATGAATAGCCATTGTGGTTCGATCCCGATCGATATCAACAAGTTTTATCCACAAACTTCTTGAAACTCCATTGGATGAAATTTTTTTTTGAAGAAGAGAGATAGTATGGAAGCTTTGATTTCTTTTTTATTTGGTTATTAATTACAGAAGATAGTGATTGTTGATTTATAAAGTTACACAATCTCCAATGGAGGATAATTAATAATACAAAACTCCATAAAGTTACCTTTCCGATTTGACAGGTACTTTTTTCTCTCTAGCCTAACACCCAACCCGAGCCCATGTAGTTTAGGCAGGAGAAATCACTGTTCATTTTTCCTCATTAGCTTTATATAGATAAAGATGGTAGCAGTTGATCGCATCATTATTGGATCCATTCATTTCAAACACAGAAGAGCCCAAAAAATTTGTACCCAATGATGGGTTTCAGAACCCAAGGGCTAGAAGAGTAGGTAGGAGAGTATCGAACAAGGGCTGAGTGCCACCTTTTGGTCGCAAGAGTGTAGAGTGAGTATATTAGACTAATAATACAAGTGGTGTAATTACAAATAGTATAACTATAAATGATGTACAGACGAACAATATCGGAGATGCTCTTGTGTGGGCCCATAGAGTAGAACGAGCGTACAAGATCCCATGCCTGTTATAGGGCTTTCTTGCTTCTCTGGCAGTAGGGGTCGAGTACACAATTCTATCGCTGGATGACATCCGAGTAAAGATTTGTTCGGGTCTACCCCTAGGTCGGAGTGCATGCAGCCGAGCTGAGTATAGACCCGTATCCAAGTGCTGTTGTTGTCTTGAGGGGTTGCTTTCCTTTAAGTCCTGCTCAGCTGAGTAAGGCATTTTTGGACGAACGCGTCCGACTCTTGTGATTGGATGGGCCTTGTGTTTGGCTGTTATTGTTTTTGTTAGACTGGATACCCCCCAGTCCAGGTTATCCATAAGATATCATCTTGGGTAAAACAATCAAGAACTAGAATAGACAACAACTTCAATATATGGCATCGCCAATGCTTTTATGCATCCATAAAAAATTACATCATTTGGGGAAACTGTATTCGGGATAGAAAGACTTCGTCAGCGGTTGTCCCCATAAACACCCTATGTAAGAATAACATCAACAACGGTAATAAGAACAACATCGGTAACACTTACCATATCAACAACAACTTCCTCTTCAAATTCCCGGTCCTGGAAATTTGTGTTTTGCACAGTTACCATAGAGGCTAGGTTCAGTGGAGCGCGGATGAGGTTTCCTATAGCGTTCATCATGTTTGTTCTCAACACGTTAAACTTTAAAGGAATCAGACTCGGCATAATTAGAAACTACGAACAAAATCCTGGATAGAGCAAGTTATTTTTACGTCGAATGCATATAAGCCCAAATCATAAGAGAATTGACCTTCAATATGACTAAGCGACTGTAGTTTCTTTTTAATATCATCAACGAAATCTTCAATATGACTAAGTGACTGTAGTTTCATTAAATTTAATTTTCTCATAAAGAACATTCTCTAATAAACCAAGAACATTGTCGATTGCACAATTCATGATCATAAGCACCAAGAAGTTTGCTAGTATGATAAATATAGCACATATACTAGGGGTGAAAAGAATGAACAATTATGAATCTCTCTAATGCTCCCAAAAATTGCCGGGCGTCAACAACACTTAATCCATTATCAATCAATCGATAAAGAAATAATCACTCTTAACCCTAAACTCTCTCTCCTCTCTCATATCGACCAACATTCTTTTCTTCCCTCTCATTTTCTTTGTTTCTTCTTCTTTTCACTCTTCAATCTCTCTTTAATCTCCTCTTCTCAAATCTCACAGCTGCTTGAAGGTGCTCGAAACCCTTCCCTATCCTGATATGATATCATATCAAGATATACCGATCCAAATATACAAGCGAAGCTTGCACATGTGGAGTACAAGGATCTGAGTGTTCGTAGAACGCTTTTTGTAGAATGTAGGTTAGAAGAACACTCTAATCGAAACTCCTTCAAGGTTGGACTCTTCACAACACAAGTTAGTCAGGGTGACATATCACATGTTCAAAGAACATGATGACGAACATAATGTTACAGCTTTATATTCAATCAAAACGGCTAGACACAAATATATCTAACACCTATTTGTTTGTAAAAAAAATGTCAATATGAGTTTACAACTTCTGAACTAAATAGGGAGTATGACATAAGGAAAACAACAGATGGAAGGCACGGTACCCCTAACATTACTCATCAATTTATTTAGGTTCACTTCTTTCTTTGTTTTTGGTGTGGGAGTTGTTGGAATCCCAACAACCACCTAATATAGTGGGATTGATTATTGGTGTGTGGTTTTACAACAAATGCTAACCGTGCAATTGACATTCAAGTATGAGTATATAATTATTTTGAGTAAATATAGCACAAAGATTCTGTTAATTGACGTTAAACCAAACAAGAAACTCCAAATGCATCTTAAGTGTTAATTACAAGTTGCACAATGCCAACTTTCTTAAGCAGAAGGGAGCTGACATAAGATGATGAGGCTGCTGATTTTCAAGATTACTATACACAAAAGACAAATCACAAATCCCCTTAAGCAAAATAAGAAAAATCCAAGAGCTTGAGGTTAATCACTTAATTAGCATCTTCAAGCTAATTAGATCCATATTCCACACATCCCAGCTAGCTAAGGACTTGTTCTACGCCGCTCTAATCTCACCGCGAGATTCATGCGCGTGGGGCGCGTGTAGAAGCTGCTCCGCCTCCCAGCTCAACTTCGAAGCCACGCCTATGTGGCGTGGGACATACTCCTGTACGTCCTCATAAACCCAAACAAAAACATTTAATTTATGAGGTATATTTTGTTATTAATTAATTTCCAATTTTGCTCTTAAATATAATGTTAAAAAGTAAGATATGATGAGAAGATTAATACTCGTATGCCAAAATATAATTATGCTATTGTCGCTTCAACTTTAATTTGACACTAAAATTTGACATCACGTTTTACCTCGAGTTTCATTACGAGCTCCTTGGCAGTAGGAGCGGATACAATGATGTGACGGGCGCTCGGGCATATGAACCCTTCCTCCACGGCTTTGTCGATGAACGACAACAATGAATTATAGTACCCCTCAACATTCAGTAGTCCCACCTGCAGCCAATGTGTGCAAATATAATCGTTTTTTGAGTACTTTTATTTTTAAGGACCGGCCATAGAATAGTTTATGGATGGTATTAGGAATATTAGATAATAGGAAATAGTATTTTATTTAATTAAGCTAATTAAGAAGGCGTCGTACCGGTTTCTCATGAATGCCGAGTTGAGACCATGTTATAACTTCAAGTAGCTCCTCCAATGTTCCATAACCCCCTGTGTTATTATATATAAAGTTGTCACCACTTTTTATGCAAGTGATTAATTTTATTCAAAACTCTACTTGTTGTTCTTGTCTCCCCCGGAATGATTAAATTTCACATTTATGCGTGTGATTTTCGCATTCCGAAGTCCCCTTCCCGAGAGTAGAACTTCTTTTAAACAAACAAAAATAGAAATGTGGTATTCTTTTGTGTGAGGTGAATCGAGTACTAAATTGAGAAATCTTTGTAAATAAGACTAAATATGTGAAACGTAACAAAATAAGGTATATCTTATTTTTTTGTCCTCTAAATAGGAATATTGGCACCGTGAAACTGCATAATTTCGCATTTTGTGTGTTGCCTTTTCAATTGTTTGTTGTTTATTATTCTCTCCATCCCCCACGACATTTCCCGTTTGAAAAATTAAAAGACGGACTTTACAAATATGTAATTTTAGTACTCCCTTCGTTTCATAAAAAGCTTCATGTTTTGAATTTTAAGATAAATAAGGAGAATATATTTTTGTTTGACTTTCCAATTTTGTCCATGATGTGATGAATAAAAGTAAGATGTAATAGATAGACTATTAGAGAAAAAGTATAATGTGATAGGTAGGGCAATAAAAAGTAGGGGTAAAACTAATTTTTTAATAGAAAGTGGAAGTGTTTTATTGGAAGTGAAAAAATGAAAGAGGAACTGTTTTTGAGAACAGATCGAAGGAGTAACATTTTTGGGAAGATTTTAAAAATGTGTAAATTTAGTTTAATTTTTTAATTTTGCCTTAATATGATAAGAAATGATGTGTGAGATTGAAAATTAAAAATTCAAAAATAATACTCCTTCCGTTTTTAAAACGCTTCCTCTTTTATTATTTTTTTGTAAAACTCTTCAACTTTATATTAAAACACCACTTTTACCCATACTTTTTATTACCCTACCTATCACATCATACTATTTTTACTAATAATCTATCTATCACATCTTACTGTTATTCATTATATCAAGGGTAAAATTGAAAGTCAACTATAATTTTACATTTGGTCAAATTAGGAATTTTTTTAAGGACGGATGGAGTATGTGACACAAAGAGGGTGTGTTTAGGGGTGGGCAATCGGGTCCAAGAACCGGGAGTCGGAATCGGACCGCTAGGTTCAGTCCGGGTTAGGGTCGGGTCCTCTTTTCAAAAATTTCAAACGGTCCGGGTTGGTCCGGTCCTTATAGATTTTAGGGTCGGTCTGGTTCCCAATTTTGAAATTGTATTAGACCCGGACCAGACCGTTTTTTGAAATCCTAATATTATTTTTAATATTATTTCTAGTAAATATATGGATATACGGAAATATACCCGCCTAAGCCCTTCAATCTTTTGGCCCTTCCAATCGCAGGCAGAAAAGTGAGAAAACCTTTCGTAGTCAGAGAGTCAGAACCCATGAAGATTGTGAATTTTATTCTTTTGGAACCCATTGACATTCTATTGCCAAAATGTGGTTGTCTTCTTTTTTTTTGTTGTTGTTGGATGATCATGAGGTGTACACTTTACTCTCATGCCCTCTTTGTCATTGTTTTATTTTCATTTACGCCTCTTTTTTGTGTTGGATGACTTAAATTAATTTATTATCCCTTTATTTTTTTAATATTAGTATCATGATAGGTTCGGACCCGTTGACCCGTAGAACCGGCCCGTTTCAAACAAGCCGGGTTAGGTCCGGTTTCAATTTTAAAATTTTGAAAACCCATTCCGACCCAGACCGTTTTAATAAAAACAAGCCGAGTCCAGTTTATACAAATCTTGGCTCGGACCGGCCCGTGCCACCCCTAGGTGTGTTAGCATTATTTGACAGTGTAAATCATATTTTGTTATAAAAACATTGCAAATTTTATTAAGAATTTAAAGTTAGTCTTGATGAGGTTTTTCAACCTACTACAAATCAGAATGATTCCTCTAGGTACTTTTTCTCTACAAACTTGTAAAAGTTTTTGCAGCACATTCCTTTTATCTTTCACTTTGGGAAAGTTTAGTTGAGTTGATTTCAGATGGCTGTGAACCCAATAAAAAAAGGGTTAGTTGACTTAGTTCTGATTCTATGTTCTAACTGCAAGATTTGGATCAGTCAACAGATAGAGTTGGAATTGTAACTCTATGCTTCTTCTATCTAGATAAGAATGGAATATTCTAAAGAAAAAAATATAGATTAAGCTTTTTGCAAGACCAAAATTTGTATCTCATTTTGTACCCGACATTTTATGCTAGTGTGATGTTAGTGTGATAAATTACATTGATAAAAAAAGTTAGTGTAAATTTTTTTTAATTGAACTAATATTTTCTGCCAGTGTAAATCGTTAAAATATCGGTGCATTTTTTTGGGGTACAACTTGGGGTACACTTTTGTTGTACCCCTAGCAGGGTTGAAAAAATATATACACCCTCGCTTTTGAGACGCTTTAAAACTTAAAATACTCTCCCGTTCCATTTGATACACAAAATTAAAGCCATAAGATTAGAATTTGGGACTTTAATTTCAATTTTAGCGTTTGGTAGCACAAAAATATGTAGATTTGGAATTGTTAATGCAGAAAATGAATTAAAATTGGAGAATTCAATTCCATAAAGTATAAATTTTAATTCAATTCCAGTTCCGCCGGTTCCGTGTACCAAATGAACCCTCCGTGTCATAAAAAAGTTACACCAATTTTATTTTTCTTAAACTTTGTACAAAGTCTAACTACACATTTTTTTATTTTTCAATATATTTCTTAAATTTCGTAAAGTGAACTAGTCAAGTTTTTTATTGGACAAAGAAGTCTTGAGTATGTCCAAACAAAATAAAGCACCAGTAACAGAAAAGAACCAAAAGGATGACACTAAAAAACCTTTTCCAGAGCTTCTTTGCAGAACTGTAATGAGCACATATAATTTCATCCACACACAGAGACAGAGAAGGGACACGCTTTAATTAAATGGATAAGGGTGAACTAAATAAAAGATCACAGCAGCTGGGGACATGAAATCCTTTGGAATTTTTGACTTATAAGGAGACAATTTCGGACATAAATTCGGTGCGGTCCACAAAATTATTTCTCCAAAATAATTATAGACAATTAATCTCCTAAGTGAGACGGGTGTTTCGATATATTATCGCCAAAAAATAGTGCTTGATTGAATGAGAAATTAATTCACAAAGTCGAATACTTGAGAAGAGTAAAACTCACGATATTTTAAGAAAAATGCTTGAAAAAACAAAAAGTGAGTGATTTAAACTTGCATAGAAGAAAGTGTAACAATCTTTTTAGGACTCAAGAAAAATTAGACAATTAATTTAGGAGAGGAAGAATACTTTTATACTGATTATAAATAAAAAATTTTAAAAATTTGACCATATAAGTTAAAGTGACATGGCTATTGGATGGGAAGGGAGGAATATATGGTACCAACCTGGTAAGGCAATGAAAGCATCAGAGTGTCTTCCCATCTCTGCTTTCCTTTGATGCATATTAGCAACAGCTTTCACTTCCCCCACTGTTTCACCAGTTAACTGTGAAAGATTTACCCACATTAAAAAAAGTCAAGGTAAGAGTTGACCCTGCTGTAGTGTGGTTGAATAATAAAAGTGTTGCCCACAGGTATAGTTTGGATGGTTCTAAGACAGAATGTTAAATTAAACTTCAAGGTATCAAGATCGAATCCCGATAGCTCTAATGTGAGAATTTTATCTGATCTGAAAAACTTTCTCTACATATACTGGGCACAATACGACATCTCTAAAGACTAAACTAATTATATATATCCTTCTACTACTCTATCGAACTGGAGTGTGGGGCCCTCGGGGTGGGCGTTTCACCCGTGAATAAGAAAGAATTTTCGTTACCCAACAATTTCAACTATGCTAGGTCTACACCAAGTTGTAAGATAAGCAATTGCAATAACACTTTGAGGGCTCACACTAGCACAAAATGTCTATGTAAAATTTTGTGACAATATTAACATTTTGTGTCAGTTTGGATCACCAAAGAACTCATGCAACTTCTTGATGTACAACTTAGTATACACCAAGTGAGATGCATGTGTCATTATTGACAAAAAAAGATGACTTTTTTTTAAACTAGTAGGTGCATGGGGTGGAATAGTATGCCAATGATGAGGATTGCAGTATGTAGTATGCAGTGTGAGTAGTGTTATGAACCTAATCTTTAAAATCCTTTAAAAAAAAACATGAGCTGCACAGCTAGTGGAATATGGTACATCTTGGAAACATGCATTTGACACACATAGAGAGTATCCATTTAAAAAAAGGAACAAACCTTCCAAGTACCTAAAAAAAGTCCCTATTATAATAATACTCCATATTTTAGATAGATTAAGAATCAAATGAATATAGACGTACGAGATACGGAGTATTTCTTTACATTCATTCAAAACTCTAATTTATATCAATACATTCGAACCATCATCACTTGTGGGTTGGATATTTTTTTCACCGACAAGTCATGTGGGTGACGAAAAAACAACTGGGAGACCTTGAGAATTGGATTTCAATTTTTTTTTTTGGAGAAAGTAAAATTTGAACTAATTTGGATTTTTTTTTGGCAATTTGGCAACGTGGGGCAACTTGAATTTTTTTTTTCCCCAAAAATAATAATTATGTGATAGAAATTAAATGTATTTATTTAAGTGCAAGTTGACCAACAACTTTCAAGAACAGAATGGGCATATATACCTCCCGGGGCATGAGAGTCTTGGGGATTACTCTGAATGGGAAACAATAACAAGACAGAAAGTGATTAGTTTCAGTACACAATGTTAACAAGGGAAATGACAAAACCAACAAGAAACTGATGTTATGTTAACGAAAATAAATAAAGAAAGAAAACTGTTTGATCTTAATAAATAAACAAGGATTAAAAAGGATTTTAAAAAAAATGTATTTCCAACTCTTTCCAGGAAGTTACCAGATGGGGTAGGAACCGTCAATTTTGTGAACGAGGCACCGGAGCGCCCCGGGCCATCCTATGATATTGCCGGACAATGTCGTGGGAACCGCGCCGTAGTACAGAATAAAGAGTAAAAAAAGAAAAGAATGGCATCTTAATTAATTACCCGATAACATGTCTGCCACCATCATGAACAGCTTGTGAGACCAGACCCATCAGCCCTATGCTTCCACCTCCATAAACCAAATCAATGTTCCTTGAAACCTTTCACACAACAACTCTACACATTAATCATTATTCACAAAAAAAAAAGTCAACCTAAAAATTGTTGAAACACAAACTAAGTTTAGGATGGTCATCAACCCAAAAAGAGTTTTTATATTCTGAACCATTCACACTTTTGTAGTTTTGTCTTCTTTTTTATCTTCATCATTGGAAAAGGTCCAAAGGGTAAAAATGGGCTCTTTATTTAACTCACAATTAGCACATAAAAGTTACACTTTACAGGTAAGTACCACCTAACTCCAAGGATGATACATTTGCACCTTTTCCTTTTGGGGTTTATAGAGAAATAAAAAAACCGACAAAGTGTCCGGTAAAATTAATAACTTACATATAAAGTCGGGATCAATTTTTAACCCAAAAGCTTAATATAATAGATTAATAGGTAGAACTTTACCCTTTCCTATATATATAAATCCTGTTCTTATTTTATTATCCGATGTGGAAAGTAACTTGAACAATAACCCCATCTTTTGGTCTAAATGAAACTAGTATCTCAACTTGGTCAATAAGGAATATAATTTTGTAAATGGGTTTGGCGAGGACTAGAATATAAATGTCCCACACTGTCTTTTATTCTAGAAGTCGAACTTGGCTACAATATCTTTTTTTTATCAATGTCTCCTCTATCCCAAATTCGATTTCACAATTCTAAGAACGTGCAAAATTCCATTGTTTTAAAATCTATTTTATTTAGAAATAAAAAAATGAAACTTACCAATTTAAAAACTACACAAAAAATTTTACTCCGTATAAAATAAGTGATGAACTTGTTTTTATTTCATCAAATAGTCAATAAAAAGTGAGAGAGAGCGGACTTTGTGGATATGAAGAGTTTGGTAGATAACAATACCAATTCCTTTCCAAGGTCAACAGCAGCATCTTGATAGCTAGTCTTCTTCCCTTGGCTACTCCCACAGAAAACACAAATTCTTTTGAATTTTGACGCCCCATTTTCCATATTAAAGAGGCAGAGCGGAGGAGTGTACACTTATGTAGAGAGAGAGAGAGAAATAGAGTTTGTGGATATGAAGAGAGAAGAGAGAGGTGCAACGACCTTTTGGTACTCCCACAAACCGGAAGACATACATGGTTGTGTTTATATAGTGCTCAAGGCACGTGATGACGAGCATTTACCACACTTGGGTTCATGCATTTTGATTTGGTGGTTCATGACATGGCCTCCATTTCATGCACACATTAGACCCCATCATTTGTCTACATACCTGGCCCGCTCTCAAAATAACGGGCTTGTGCTTGAGATTTTAAGATACAGACCAGGTTGGGGTTTATAAACAGGGGCATGCGTAGTTTAGGGTCGGACTTAAATTTTGTACTAAAACTCAAAGATCGACTTGGCCCGAATGAATAATAAAAAACTATAATTATAATAAAGCTAGTTTTTTTCTCGTGCTTCGTACGGGCTCGTATACTATCGCGTAAAATATATTATACAAATTAAACATCTTATAACACTACTGCAAAAAGGACCTTTTAAATCGGTTATTTTTACCCTTTTAAATCGATGTAAAAGCCAGCGATGCAAATGTTCAGGTTACTTTTTGCATCGGTTGTTTAACCGATGCAAAAGTCTCTTCCCAGAAATGGAGCCAATTTTGAGAAGAGGTTTTTGCATCGGTTATTTGGTAATAACCGATGCAAAAGCTTAGACATTTGCATCGGTTATTACCAAACAACCGATGCAAAAGCCTCTTCCCAGAATTGGGGCCATTTCTGGGAAGAGACTTTTGCCTCGGTTATTTGATAATAACCAATGCAAAAGTCTGTTTTCCATTTCTGGGAAAAGGCTTTTGCATTGGTTATTAGATAATAACCGATGCAAATGCCTTTTCTCAGAAATTGAAAAGGGGTTTTTGCATTGGTTATTAACAAATAACCGATGCCAAAAATAAATTTTTCCAAAAGGATTTTTTTATTTGCTCCCAATCCACTACATTTTCAATTTTACACAGAATTCTGTGCAAAATATACAGATTCAACAACAACAATTCAACATCAAAACAACAACTAACACAACCCAACAACAAACACAAATACATTCACAAAACCCAAACGCCACAAAACAAATTAAACCAAAAAAGTAAACATTTGCATCCATCACTTGTACATCTTAAAAAATATCAAGAGTCAAACAACTACACTCTTCTAAGTTTTAACACCACAACTAAGAGTCACACAACTACACTCTTCTAACATACATTTAATACTATACAATACAACACAAACTTACACTAGTTCATCGAGAAAACCCACCGCCCAAAACTCTCTAAGATAACCTCTTCTAATTCGGCTCTAGTATAAGGCGAAGTAGACTGAAACACCTGCAATACAAAAACAACATGCAACATAAAGTTTAATAATTTATGAAAAAGAAAATGATGATAAACACTTCATTACTTTCAAAAACACACTAAAATAAACTTACATCGTATAACGGTAAAGAACATTGTGCACACATAGTGACAATGAGCCATAAAAATCGCATGGTATAATAACCACACTCAACGCCTCCTACTTGTTGGGGTACTCCGGGAACATCAACCCAATCCGGTCGAGCCTTAAGCTGAGGCATGTATTGTATAAAAATTGAAACTAAAAATTAATATATATGAGTTGTGCAAAATGAATAAAAATATATTGTATTTTAATTTCTAGGAAAAAGTAGTGGAATAAAATATTAGAGAGCTCATTTATATATGAGTTCTTTTTATCTTTTATAATTAAGTTTTAAGTGATTTCATAATATATATGATTATTTAATAATGTTTTTATATGATGACGATATATATTACATATGTGATTATTATTATTGTTGTTGTTGCTATTATAAGCATCATAGCGATGGTGCTAAGTGCGGAGAGGGTTATGACATGCAAATTGGAGGAGAGGGGAAGATCAAGAGTTTATCTTTTCTGTTGCTCATCCTTACACGTTCAAATTCTACAATTTCATATTTTAAATATTTTTGACGACATTCAACATTTTAGTACAATATTTTGACCTAATTTGTTAGTTAAGAGTCTAATTTTAATTCACTTGGCTAATATAATTAATATTCATCAAGTAATAGACATAATCATGGTCAAACCAAGCTCTGTTTTCTTCCCTTTCATTTTTTCTTATAAACACTGTAATCAGCAAACAACTAAGTTTATATTATATGTTTCATTAATTTAGTCAATAGTCACACTTAATTTTAATGCGCATGTGTGGCATCACACGTGTTGTATGGAACACATATGACGTTTTCCTTAAGAAAAATGAACTCTTAAAAATTTTTTCATAAAAAAATAAAATAACATAAATAATATACGGAGTAGTTTATTTAAAAAATCTATGATTAAATTAAAATGGAAATACATATTTAAAAAAATGAAGGTGCACATGTATATAAACTTAATAAAATAAATGGTGTATATGTTCAAAAGTTTAAAAGTAATTTTATTTTTAAAAATTATAAAATATTTAATTTATAACATTTTTAAATAATAAATTAATGCTTTGTATTAAACACATGTGTTATAATGATGAAAATATAATAAAAAATAATTATAATTATTATTTTAGTTAGAAATTAGTAATATTTTATAAAAAAAAATAAAATGAAAATGACGATTATATAGTATCAAGTTTAATATTCATGTAAAATACAAAAATATAGCAAGTGAAAGGTTTATAAACAAATTGATCACTTATTTTTTATTTTATGTGCGTGGGTAGCATTGCATATGACACATGGAATAAAGGTGTCATTTTACTAATTTTTTTATTAAAAAAATTAACACTTTATTTTATAAAATAATTATATGAAAACATAAATAGTTTTTCAAAAATATAAAATCTACATAAGATTTGAAAGAAACAAATTAATTTAAACCACACTACATACATTGGCGTATCGAAATTCGAAACACATATATAATAAAGCATGATGAAAAGTTCTAAAATAAATTATATAGTTATTAAAGATGCATATGTGATAAAGTTTATATTAAAGTTTGAATCAAACAATGTAGTTAATAAAGATGCGTAGGGAAAAATGTATGTAATTGATTTTAGAAGTACTCTGTAATAGAAAAAATAAACGGTACCGTGCATATATAGCTTTAAAATTTATATACAATGTTTTTTTCAATTAATAAAGTTTATATTATTTTTAAAATTAACTCCATGCTTATGCATATTTAAAAATATGTTGTCATAATGAAATGGATATTTTTTAAATAGTTTGAAAGTGAAGGACATTATAAAAGTTTAATTAAATAATTTTTATTTAATACTAAAAAGTGAAGGATATAGAAAAATTGTTTTGGGAGATTTTATAAAATTTAATTATTGCGTGTATATTTGTTTTTTATATTTATTTAAAACTCTATAAATAAAAGTTTTAAGTATTATATAATTATGTGACTTTTCAATTTTCTTCACTCTCTTAATTAATTGCCTCATATATTATATAATTGTTAGAATATAAATAACCTTTCCTGGGCCATAACCATAAGCTTGAGCTTTTGGTTGAGTTGGTTCATTGACATGCAAGGCTAAAAAAGGTCACGCCTGCACGTGAGGGGGCGTGTTAGAGTATATAACAATCATTCTTGGGCTACAACCACAAGTTTGAGCTTTCGGTTGAATTGGTTCATTGACATGGTATCAGAGCCTTGATGACCAAGAGGTCACGAGTTCGAAACTCGCCGCCACCCTGTTCAAAATTTATGGTTTCACGTGCAAGGCTAAAAAAAGAATACGCCTGCACGTGAGGGGCGTGTTAGAATATAAATAACCTTTCCTGGGCCATAACCATAAGCTTGAGCTTTTGGTTGAGTTGGTTCTTTGACAATAATAATTAAGTGACAAAAAATTGATTAAAATAAAATTAAGTGGCATGATGTAGCAGCACATTTGGCAATAAAAATGATGACGTGGCATGACACATGTCGCAATGGCAATTAATACGTACGCTCAACTTTATTAATACTATAGTTTTCTACCCCGTGCTACGTACGCGCTTGTTATTAGGGCTCGTTGTCATAATGATATTGAGGCGATGGTTGGAAATGGAGGGTTTGGTTTATGATTTGATTTTCTCCCGTGCTACGCTTGGGTATGTGTTAAAAGATTGTGTATGCTTTGGTTTTGTAGGATTTTGAAATACTACATTGTATCCTTTTGTTTTGTGAAATGTGAAGAGTGATATATTATTGTATTTTGAGGTTTTTTAATTTGATGTTGGTTGAAGAGATTCATTTTGTTGTAATAATTTTAGATGTTCGTTTCGGTGTTGTACCGGTTGATGTTCGTTTTGGCGTTTTGATGTTTGTTGGGGTAAGATGACGGGTGGGGGTCTGTACCGGTTACCATTGAAGCGATTATTGCGAAGGACGAATATCAATGCTTGGTGTCTGTATACGTTGGTGTTTAATGTTTAAGGTCTGTACATGTTGGCATTAAATGTCTTGTCACGTATGACACGTGTCAACACTACAACTATTAAACTCTTTTTTACAAATATACTAGTATTTTAATTTGACCCATGCCATGCACGCGGAGAAACAAATTTTTTATTCTGAATTTTTCATTTTTCTTCGCTACAACATTTTTAAAAAATCAAAAAAATAAAACATCAACCTCAAAAGTTAAAATATGATAAAATATACTCTGGCCCACAAAATGTTTCTCCTTTTAACTTTGAAAGGATTTAAAGGGAATATATCTTGGTGTTGAGTAAATTAATAGTTAAAAAGTGTGATGTAATAGACATGTTAAGAATTAGTTGGGCTAAAAGTGATTTTTTAATAGAAATGAGAAAGGTCTTTTGCAACGGATGAAAAAAGAAAGGAGAAATGTTTTGTGGGTGGAGGATTTGCTAATGAAAATTATACTGTATATATATTTGAAATTTAGCATGTCAAGCTCTTATTTAAATTAGAACATTTTTAAAAAATTAGGTATATACTCCCTCAGTTAATGAGTATTTGTCCACTTTTGACTTTTTTTGACCAAAATTGGTAAACGTTAACTTCAAATTAAATAAAAATGATATTAAATATTGATACAAAAAATAGTTTTATTAGATTTATTAAATCAAATATTTTTTAAAATATTATTTATCTAATTAACAAATAATATATATTTTATTTTATTATAGATCAAAGGTTGAAAACAGTTGACCGAAAAAAGTCAAACTGGAGAAATACTCAGGTGCGAAGGGAGTAACATTTTTTTATGATTTATAAAGACTACTAAAAACATCTAAAACTTATAATTTTAACCTAACTTTTTTTCTCACTCACTAAATAATAATATTGGTGGAATTATTAAGAGTATCAAACACTTCGTTGCAATCTATTTCCACAATAATATGACTCTAATCTTTGTTCTTGATCTAGCATAAAGACTCATTTACTTCAATTACCTCTACTTCTCTAGGTCTAAAATATCATCTACAATGCAAATTATGTGCATCGATAAAAGCCGTTGATAGTTTCGAGCAATAAAATCGAACCGTGAGACCCTATCGGCCAATCCCGTTGAAGCATCCACATCAATCTTGACATAGACATTATACAACCGTCATTGATAGACAAAAAATTTGATTCTCCCCACATTAGTTTAGATTATCAAATAAAATTGATTCATCTGCCCGCATTAATATGATTCTCCTCCTTCGTATTGATTAAAAAATATTATTTTTCTTTCCACAGATTAATTAAAAAATATATTGTGACTAGGGATGGCAACGGGTCAGGTTCGGGTCAGATAGTACTATACCCGAACCCGACCCGACTTTAAAAACCGAAACTCGAACCCGACCCGAAACCCGACTTTTTAAGCCAAAACCCGAACCTGACATTCCAACCAGAAACCCAAACCCGACCCAAACCCGACTTTTAACTAATAATCAATTCGGCGTACCCCAATAATTTTAAAAAGATTACATCTATTTTTTTTTTGTGTCTCATTTTTTTTATTAAGAAATTATAAAAATGATTATAAAAGGCATACTTGATATAGTACCACTTTGTCAAGAGATTATTCAAAGTGCTCATTATATCCATAGATAGGCTTTTATGTTATAAAATATTTGGGTTTGAGTCGGGTCGAGTGCGGGTTCGGGTCGGGTCGGGTAAAATAATAAACCCACACTCGACCCGACCCGATATCGGGTTCGGGTTCGGGTAAAAAATTTCGGGTCGGGTTCGGTTTATTTTATTCTTGGTTCAGGTTCGGATATTTTAGTGGTCGGTCGGGTCGGTTAAGCTCGGGTTCGGGTTGAATTGTCATCCCTAATTGTGACTCTATTATTATTCTCCTTGCATTAATTATGATTCAAAGAATATGATTCTTCAGTTTGACATCACTACATTAATTTTGATTAGCAAAATAAATATTAATCATCTCTCCCACTTTATTATGATTTTCCTCTCTCGCATTGATTAAAAAAATATCAGAATGATTCTTCTCCCCCATCACAAGTCAAAAATAAAATCTTAGATTAGCAATCCTATGACTCAAAAAATAAAAATAAAAAATAACTAAAAATCCAATGATTCTATTCATTAGCATTATTTAAAAAAATTAATATAAAAAATATAAGCGATCCTATGATTTTGAAAAGAAATTTACAAACATATTTGATAGTTGTTTTTTTCTTTTTTCTTTTCATTTGAATAAAAATTTACTCATTTTTTAAATTTATTTAATTTAAATATTTGATCATTTTGAAAATAGTCTAGCCGGTTGTAACATCTTAATGTAGAGATTAAAATATATTTTTATATTTTATTTTATATCCATATTTTATTTGATGAAATCAAAATTAACTTCGTTTGAGCATGTCATAAAAAATATGACTTTTTAGATGTTACCAAAGTATTTCTTTTTAAAGCAGAAAATCTCATTTATTCATTAATAGTTTTATTATAAACGTTGTGAAAAACATAAAATTAGAAAAATATATTTTAAAGAAAGCGATGATCTCTTTTCTATAATTGAATATACTAAAGAATGTTGTAATTATAACTAACGTTAATGTAAACATATTATGTCCTGATAATACTTTTTTATCAATTGTTAATTATAATTTAATTAAAAAAAATCATATTATAATAGATATTGAAAAATATTATAATTTCTATTTAAATCGTAAATAATCTAAGGACTTTAAACCATAACTTTTATAGTAATAAAGTCAAATCATAAAATTAATATATTCAAACTATTAAATTATGTATAGTATTTTTTTCTATTGTAAGATATTTGTAGTATAGTCATCTCTTAATTTATATCTCGTTTAATGTAGTTTTTAAAATATATTGTTTGTTTTAAATTTTAAATCAATATTTCAATGAATCAAATCAAAACTAACTTCATTTTGACATTTAATTTCATAAACAAATACTTGTATCATATTGATTTAGAGGTTAAAAACTATCTTATTTATTGGTTGAAAAGTTTATTATAAAATAAAAGTGTAAAAAATTTTGAATTAGGAAAGGATATTATCATTAAAATGAATGTTTCATTTTCATGCTTAAACTTATTCAAATATTTCATACCAAAATATTGATTTGCTATGAAGTTGTTTAGTTAATCAAGGATTACACTAAAATAGGGGAGGAATGTTATATATTTTAGTGTAATTGGAAAAACTATGACCAATGGTATCCTAATAATCATCAAAGAAGTTTGGTGGTACACGCTTCATTGAGTTTGTTATGATAAAAATCCCATTTTATCGGGGGTTCCAAGGGGGCAGCGCCGCCAAGCAGGGTTCAAGGGGCGGTAGCCCCTGCGGGGTCCAAGGGGCAGAGCCCCTGGCCGGGGTTGAAAATTCAAAAAATTTTTATTTTGGGCAAAGTGCTATTTTAAAAATTTCAATTGAATTTTCTTTAAAGGAAAATTCCCTAAGGATAGCGCCGGTTTTCTAAGGGGTTTTACGCGACGGATCGCGCGTCTTGGGTAAAAGACGCGATTGCGTCTCCTCCTCTCACTGCAACTCCATATTATCCCGCAAGTCTATGGTTGAAAATCGTTCGAAAATTTCACAGCAATCCAAATTCGTTCTTGATACTTTCGAGTTTTATTCGATTGAGTTTTGGATTAAACAACCAAAATATTCAATCTGAAAATGTTATACACGATTCTCGATTGATTCACGTTTTCATTAATTTCCCCAACACAATTCTTATGGAAAAATTGAATGCATATACCAATAATGCGTAAAAAACCGAAAGGTGAAGTTTAAATACTGATTCCGTCTTTTTTAATCATCAACCTATTTTTAAAAGCAGGGGAATTATGCCCCATGCTTTTTCCCGCCCATTTGCCAAGCCTTATGAGCCATTGATATTTATTTATTATAAATTACTAATTAATAATAATTGTAACGGAAAAAATTAATTTATTCCCAGGGAAATGATTGGTTAGATTAAAAAAAGAATTTGAGTATATTTAATAAATAAAAGTATAAAACGGAAATTATTAATAATTTAGATTTAACGTGTTAGATGCCTTGGTAAAAAAATACGAGTAATTAATAATTTGTAACGAAAAAAAGTATTAATTATTTGGAAACACATTTATACAATATTGTAAGAATGCATAAGTACCGTATTCTTAAAAAGGGAAACACAAGAAAGGTATTTAAGAATTAAGTGATTACAAAAAAGGAAATCCCGTGCATATATTAAATAAATACACAGTATAAAATTCATATATTTTTTATTGATTTGGAGGAAAAAAGTAAAGCTACCAATTATACTTATTTTGCAATAATTTATATATTTATTTCGTTTCCTTTTACGAAAATAGGAAAGCTACCCATACGAAAATAGGAAGGGACAGGGAGATTTTTTATATTTTGTCTCCTTTTTAAATAGGTAATTATTTACGCCTAATTATTACTATTATTATTATAATTACTTGGAATAATTTACGCCTGATTATTTTATCAAAAAGTAATTATTTATTCCTAATTAAATATGTAATTATATACTTAATCACTCTATTCTTAAAAGAAAATACTTTTAAGAATAATAGAATGATAAATTAAAGGAAATTTTGGATGCATAATTACTTAATTCTGATAAAAAACCAAGGGACTAATTTCGCAAACAAGATCTACGTTGTTTCCTTTTTAGAATAATTTCACATGCATAATTACTTAATTACTCTATTCTTATTTAGAATGATAAATTAAAGGAAATTTTGCATGCCTAATATATTTCTAAAAAGGAAACAAAATATAAAAAATATTATTTATAGAAACTTCTTTTCTAATACCGAACTTTTTTATGAAATTGGAATTGATATAATAAAAAAATGATTACCATTCAACTAAAAATAATATTTGTCCATAAAAGGTAATAATCACGTTAAGGTGTAAATTTTTTAATCAATGCATTAAATTTACAGTTTCGTAATTTATATAATTTCCAATTAAGAAACAAACTATTTTAATCATACAAACCATTTTGTTAAAAAATAAGCTTTCAATTTAATTATGTTTCCATTTAGAGATTCGGTGCCAAATATTTTATGAAGAAATTTAAATATATAAGTTTATGCATTTAAGGAAGGCACAATTAAAAAAGTCAAAATAAAAAATAATAAATGAAATTAAATATAAAAAAATGTCAAAGTAATACATAGAAATGGTGGCACATATGTTAAGTGTTGAATATAGAAATAGTAATTAAATCATAAATTACTTTGTAGCAAGAATAAATTATGTATTACTGTATAGAAAAAATAATAATACTAATATATCGTGCAATAATATTAATGTATTTAATCATTATTAATTTATTGTCATGAAAGAATAATAATAATAATAATAATATACTGTGTAATAATATTATCTTACTCGTACTTATTTATTATTATCGTGTAATAATTCTAACCAAATAAGCTTTCAATTAAATAATATTTCCATTTAGAGATTCAAGCCCAAACGTTGTATGGAGATATCATTTTAAGAGGTGTGCCTTTAATACATGGAAACATATTGAATAATATATACCTTTATATGTTGAACAATCAACCACTAATTGATAACTTACCCAGAAAAAATTAGATGCATGGAAATAGAAAAATACGATATTTTGAATGACTTACACTCTCTTGAGTTCTTAAATAAGATTCATGCTTTCGGAGTAGAAAATCACGAAGAAGTCTTTAAATAAATAAATTTTTAAAAGTTTGATATATAAAAATTACGGAGTACACGAGTACTGTAGTTTATAAAAAAGTCTTTCGTTATTTGTAAAGCAATTAACTTTTATACCTTAAAATAATAAAATATTTATATTCTACTCCCTCCGTCCGAAAGAAGTTTCCTTATTGACTTTTTGGAAAATTAAGAGAGGATATTTTGGTGTTGAATTTCCAAAAATACCTGTTAGATAACTATGGTAATAGTTATAGTTATAGAAGGATTGTTATTATAGTTAATTACCATACTTGGAGAATCCTAATTGATATAGGATTCTCCATCTATATAAACTACCTTGTACACAATTATTTCCTTGAGTTGAAATCATAATTCAATATGGTATCAGAGCCTATTGATCCGTGTCTTCTGTCTCGGTAACGGAAAAAAAAAATCGGCCCTGCCGATTACTCCCCTTCTCCACGCCGCCGATCTCCATCAATCGGCCATGGTTGTTCTCTCCTCTGATCCCATGGATCGTTTGCCTACGGGTCTGAAATTATTTGTCCGGAATCTTCAATCTCTCACTCCGGTCAAACTTGATGATACAAATTATCCTTCTTGGTCTGCTACGGTTCGTGCAAATCTCATCGCTCATCGTCTCCTCGGTTATGTTGATGGTTCCGAAGTGCCTCCTCCATCTCTTGTTCTGGACGAGAGAGCTGCCGCCCCAGGTAAGGATGAACCGCCGGTTATGAAACCCAATCCGGCTTATGACTCATGGGTCCTTGTTGATGCGCAAATTCGGGCATGTCTTCTTGCTATTGTTTCTCCAACCGTTCAGACACATATTCATGCTCTTCAAACCTCTGCTGCAATTTGGAATCACCTTGAACAACGGTATAATTCTCTTTCACGTACTCATATTTTTCAGTTGAAGGAGCGTCTACATAGCATTCAAAAGGGCACTGATTCAATGCAAACCTACCTGGACACTGTACTCACTATTGTCTCATCCCTGAAATTGGCTCATGAGGATATCTCTGAGCAAGATATCATCCTATGTGTGCTTCGTGGCCTTCCTGCGGACTACGCCTCGCTCAAACAGAACATTCGTACTAATATTGCAATCGTCACATTTAATCAAGTCTCTGCGTGGTTGCTCTCTGAAGAATTAAATCTCACCTTTGAGAAGAAACTCCACCTTGGTGACTCTGGCTCTCCCTCGTCAACCGATCTTCATCATGCCTTATTCACCAATCTAGGACGGGGTACTGGCCGGGGTCGTGAACGTGGGCCGTATCGGGGCCGTGGTGGGCCCTCCCGCGGCAGTAACTACAGCGGCAGAGGAGGCCGGCTGCCTTCCTACCGTGATGATCCGAGAGGTCGCGGTGGTGGGCGTGGGGCCGGCATCACGTGTCAATTGTGTGGGAAGACCGGTCATGCGGTCTGGAATTGTTGGCACCGCTACAATGAATCTTATTCCGGTCCTCCTCAGACATACTACACCAACCAATCTGCTGAAACCAATCCGAACTGCATCTGGATACCGGAGCAAATACCCATGTGACGTCTGACTTTTCTCGGCTACATACTTCTTCACCGTACCATGGCACCAACTCTATTACAACTGCGGGAGGTAATACTTATCCTATTGACCATACAGGCTCAGGTATACTAACCACCTCAAACCATACTTTTACCTTAACCAACCTTCTCCATTCCCGTCATATTAATTCTCACCTACTATATGTTCATCAATTTACCAAAGATAATAACTGTTCTCTTCTTTTCACTTCCAAGGATTTTACGATTCGGGACAACACCACCAACCAAGTTCTTTTCAAGGGCCCTTGTGAGCGTGGCTTATATTCCCTCCCTGCCTCCAGTTCGTCTCCAGTGGTCAACTCAGTCAAAGTCACCCCTATCAATGGCACTGCCATCTTGGTCATCCCTCTGTTCAAGTCACTAAGTCATTGTTATCTCAGTTAGGTTTTAAATTTCAGGAACTTGATCATTGTAATTCTTGTTCCGTGGCTAAATCCCATAAACTCCCCTTCCCCGTGTCGCAAACTAAAGCGTCTGCCCCTTTTGAACTTGTTCACTCTGATGTATGGGGACCAACTTCTGTACCCTCCTTTGGAGGTTATCATTTTTATATTAATTTTATTGATGATTTTACCAAATTTTGTTGGTTGTACCCTCTTAAACATAAGTCTGATGCATTTGATGCTTTTCTCAGTTTTCAATCTATGGTTCAAAATCAGTTCAATACACAAATTAAAATATTTCGAACTGATAATGGGCGGGAATATGTCAATACAAAATTTGGTCTGTTCTTACAAAGTTTGGGGGTTCTACACCAAAAATCTTGTCCATACACTCCTGAGCAAAATGGGGTAGCTGAAAGGAAACACCGTCACTTAGTTGAAACCCTTGTCACACTCCTTTGCACTGCGTCTCTCCCAGCAAAATTTTGGGTTGAAGCCTTAGCCATAGCGAATTTTCTAATCAATCGCATGCCCAAACGGTCTCTGAATCATAAATCACCCTATGAGTCTCTCTTCCACAAACCACCAGACTACTCCATGTTTCGCATCTTTGGGTGTCTGTCCTACCCGTGTCTCCGCCATGAAATCACAAATAAATTCCAACCCCGATCCAAACCTTGCATATTTCTTGGCTATGATTCCTCCTCTAAAGGGTATCGGTGTTTTGATCGCACCACGGGTCGTATATACATCTCCCGCCATGTCCAATTCCAAGAAACTCACTTTCCGTACTCCAACGTTTCTCCACAGTCCGTGTCGTCTCCCACTCCGTCTCTGGTCTTCCGTGGGGTTCTTCCTCTGTTCCTCGATCACGCTCACACGGGTACCCAACCTCAACCCACCCGAAACCCACCCAGCTCCAGCCCTACCCCTTGCCAACCCGTCACCCGAAACCCACCCAGCCCCAGCCCCGTAACTCACTGCCCATCAACCCAGCCCCATACCTCCCCCACACCTATACAATTTGGTAGCCTCTCCCCCACCATGCTTAGTCCCGAATCGTCACCTATCCCCTCTCCACCTCCACCACCACCCATACGCCACCCGATGACAACTCGTGCACGGAGTGGCATTTTCAAACCCAAGCTCTTTTCTACCTCCACTCAGCCCTCTTCCCCACCTACCACAGAGCCGGTCACATATAAGGAAGCCTCCCATAATAGCTATTGGTGCCAGGCCATGGATGAAGAATATAATGCCTTGATTAGTCAACACACGTGGGATCTTGTTCCGGCACCTTCAGATCGTGTTCCTATTGGGTGTAAGTGGATTTATAAAATTAAACATAATTCTGATGGCTCTGTTTCCAGGTACAAAGCACGTCTAGTGGCAAAGGGGTATACACAGGAATATGGCTTGGATTACTCTGAGACTTTTAGCCCAGTTGTTAAACAGCAGACTATTCGCTTGGTTCTCTCTCTTGCTGTCAATGCAAACTGGCCTCTTCATCAGTTAGACGTCTCCAATGCCTTTCTCCACGGTGTTATTCCTGATGAGATTTATATGAAGCAGCCTCCTGGATATGTCGATGAGCACTACCCTCATCATGTGTGTAAACTCAAGAAATCCTTGTATGGTTTGAAACAGGCACCGAGAGCTTGGTATCAACGTCTCTCCGGCTTCCTTACTGACTATGGCTTTGGGAAAAATGAACACGACACAAGCTTCTTTGTTAAACATTCTCCCTCTGGTGTTCTGATTGTTCTACTCTATGTTGATGACATCATTGTTACTGGTAGCGCCTCCTCCCTCATCTCTTCATTTATTCATGCTATGCAACAAGAGTTTCAAATGAAGAATCTTGGCCCTCTTCACTATTTTTTGGGGCTTGAGGTGACACGCAAAAAAGATTATCTGATTCTGTCTCAAGAGAAATATGCCCGTGAACTACTTCATAAAGCCGGTGTCGACGACTGCAAAACAGCCCCTACGCCGCTGCCTGTTCGACCGACCGACGAGGGGGAGAGTCCCCCGTTTGACAATCCCACCTTCTTCCGCAGCCTAGTTGGATCTCTTCAATATTTAACCAACACACGACCAGATATTCAATTTGCTGTGAATTATGTTTGTCAACGTATGCATGCACCCACTGAGCGAGACTTCCAAGCTTTAAAATGTATCCTCCGCTATGTAAAAGGCACTATTGATCGTGGTTTAATATTCCGGCGTGGACCACAAGTCATTCAGGCATACTCTGACTCAGATTGGGCTAATGATATGACCGATGGACGCTCTGTTACTGGTTACTTGATTTACTTTGGCCCAAATCTGATCTCTTGGAGTACGGAGAAGCAAAGCCGCGTGTCCCGGTCGTCCACCGAAGCCGAGTACCGAGCACTCTCGGCTGCCGCAGCTGAAGTAATGTGGCTAACCTATTTGTTTGACATCCTACGGATTAAGCTTCCTCCTCCGCACCTCTTTTGTGATAATCAGTCCACCATCTGTCTGACAAAGAATCCTGTCTTTCACAAGCGAATGAAACATGTTGGTACTGATTGTCATTTTGTACGAGAACAGGTAATTGCTGAACAAATGACAGTCTCATATGTGCCTTCCCATGAGCAACTTGCAGACCTTCTCACAAAAGCTCTCTCTTCACCGCGCTACTCGGCATTGGTCACCAAGCTTCCTCTCGTTTCACGGCGTTCAGCTTGAGGGGGGATGTTAGATAACTATGGTAATAGTTATAGTTATAGAAGGATTGTTATTATAGTTAATTACCATACTTGGAGATCCTAATTGATATAGGATTCTCCATCTATATAAACTACCTTGTACACAATTATTTCCTTGAGTTGAAATCATAATTCAATAATACCCTTGATGTGATTGATAAAAGTAAGATGTGATAGATAGATTATTAGTAAAAAAGTATGATGTGATAGCTAGGGTATGAAAAAATAAGGAGCAAAAGTAGTTTTTTTTAATAGAAAAAGGAAGGAGTTTGTGGGATAAAGAAAAAATGAAAGGAGGAGATGTTTCAGAGACGGATGGAGTATTAGATAAGAAATTGTATCCTTCAGAAATGATCTTAATTTAATAATATAAGTATGACCCGTGCAACGCACGGGAGTGATGCTAGTAATATTGATCCTCTTTGAAAACGTATGCACTTAAACTTGAGTAGGTGGCGAATGTCACATTGGTTGAATTATATCCGAACATTTTGTAATATGATTTCAGGGGTATCAATTCTTTTCATTTACATAACTCTAAAATTGAGTAATTTAAGTAATGAATAAAAATGAGGGAATGTAATACCACAAATTACTATATTTAACGTTTTATTAAATTTATAGGATTTAGATTTAAAAAAAGAGGGAAAGTAATATTGCAAATTACTATATTTAATATTTTATTAAAGAGTAAATTCCATAATTGGTCCTTTATATTCGGGGGGTTTCCATATTTAGTTCTCTATTATCAAATATTTCCCCTGTAGTCCTTCTTTTATGGGTATCTTTCCACAAATAGGGAAAGTAAAATCAAAAAGGAAACCCCCATGATATAAAGGAGATCGTGGAGTATTTAGGTTAGGGGTATTATGCCAAATAAAACCAAATGGTTTTGTTGCTACCTATCTTGAAAATATAACAATTTTTGGATTCCTCATTTTATAAGTATATTTAATCCTCTCATTTGATTTTTAACGATCTCAACTCTAACTTTTTAATGAATAGTACGGATATCTGGGTTATAAAAAAAGTATTGATATCCCCCCTTATATTATAAGGCGCAAAAAAGTTTATTTCGGTCCTTTTTCCGTTAATGTTCCGTCAAATAGCATTTTTCCCCGTCAGTTTACACTATTCCTATTTTGTCCTCCAAATTTCACAGCACAGCCAGAATATCTTTCTCGCCGTCTGTTCTCCGACTCTACCCTTTGTCCTCACCTTCTCGCAAATTCTACACCGTCACCGACCCTCGCCCTCTTCCACCGCCACACGACACCCTCTTCCTCACCTATTAATAAGGAGTGAAAAAATAATTGGACTATTGTTCCTGCAAGAAATCTTTTCCACTATCCAGGTATTTCTTCCCTCTTCTTCTCCCTTTGCATGTCTCTTCTATGTCTCCTTCCTCGTAATTCTTACCAATTCTGTGTCTCCTTCCTCTTCTTTTAAATCTTCAACCAGAATTTGGGTATTTAGTACCCAAATTCTTATCAATTCAAACGCATTACTTTAAGAATAGTTGTTTTCTCATTTCAATACAAGAAAGAATAAAAGGGTTGTTCTTCTTATACAATAGAACATAAACAAGAACGAAACTATAAATCTTCAGACATTTTTATATATTACCAAGTTAACAATTAGCTAGCCTGGAATATACTATGTGTGTGGGTGCTTAGCATGACAACATGTTTTGATTACACTAAAACTGGACTGATAGGTCTGTTAAGAATAGGGTTAGAAATTTTATTCTGGAATAAGCTATAGTTGATATTTCACATTTTCTGATATTTTGCCATACCCAATATTTTTATGCATATTAAGGGACTGATTTTTATGTCCTAAATATGTTTAGAACCTTTTCCTTGCCTAAGATTTCTTATTCAGATTAAGTGCTCAATTCACGCGCCTGAAAATACGAACTAGCGTTTAATATTAGAAAATTAATTGTGTAGAAGATTACCTCATTGTTAGAGAAATTTTATTATCAAATCTATGCTTCTTGTTGGGAAAATAAGAAATATGGTTCTATCTCTCCACACTTAAAAATAAAATTATAGTTTTTAAAGATTAACTCTGTTTTAGCATACATGAGAACCCATGTCCTATGTCTTTTGACTTATTTAATTTACTCTTTTAAAACATGTGCTTAGTTTCTGTTTGAATGAATAATAATACTCCCTTGAATTTCTGAAATACAATTACAGCACCTTTAAGAGCAAATTTCTAAACAAACGAGTACTTCGTTCTGATTCTGGTTACAAGTACTCAGTTTGTAGTTCCCTCAAGCCTTCCTCTAATTCTTCTTGCTTTCCCAGCTTTTTCTTCTTCAAAAACCTAATTTAGTTATCCTTAATCATGTGCTCACTCCCTTTATTGTTTACCTAGAGAGTATAATTTTTCTTTGCTGCAATCTCTGGTTTGTATGCACTTCAAATTCAGATAACCAAATCTGCACTTTTAAATGAAGAAATTGTGTTCTTAATTGGAATTTTGAAATAGAATATTATTGTGAAGCTTATTTTAATGTGAGTAATCATACTTTTGGGGCTGCTTTTGAAACAATAAAGGCTGACTTTGATCTCTTTTAAAGATTGTGTAGTCTGTGTAGTAAATAAGGGTGAGCACTATGTTTTTAAGGTAATTAAAGAAGTGAAGTTCTATGTGTGTATTTCCTTTCTAAAAAATAAGAATAACATAACAAGTCCAGCTTTTATATCTTTTGTGTGCATTCACTATAAAAATTGTTCTCATTTTACCTAAAGTTTTTTGATCCTACAACTTTTATTAGGATTGATTGGTAATTATTACAAATCAATTGTGTTTTCATTAGTCTCAGATGTTATAGAATGATTATTTTCCAGTGTGCTCCCAGTTCAGATGCTTGGCTTCAGTTCTCACTGCATGTATTTTGAAGTTTTATTTGGTTAAGTTTAGATTGATGATTAAATGATTTTTGGCATGGCTTTGCAGGTACAAGCTGCATTGGACCGGGCAGCTTTAGATTGTAACTCACAACTTGGGACTGTGTTCCAGGTGTTGCATACCGCAGAATCACCACCCACTTATTTCCGTACTAACAAATTTACTTCTGCTTTCCAAGAAATTGTTGAGGCATAGGGGTGAGTAATAGTAACATCACATATAATGGACATGATGGATTATTCATATGTGTGGATAGTTTAGTCATAAACGTTCATGGGATGTTTGTGGAGGCACTTAAATGTTGGATGGTTGTTTATCAGGCACCTATTGAAGCCCACTTCATAACCTAAGGCTTAGTGTTAAGATGCCGACCAGATGAAACTGGTGCGCTGAGTAGCAGTAGTAACTACCAATTATCCAAAAGGAATAACCTAGTAATTAGTAATTAGTGTTTCTTTAGAAGGTTTTGTAACTGAAGCTAAAAACTCACACTCCCTAGGCTTTTTGGATTACGAAGCTCGATAGAAGTTCATTACAAACTAATTCGAATATGATAAAAAATGTGTTGTAGAACATTAGGTAATAAAGAAGAGTTGGTTTGACCACATGAATAGTTAAAGGGACAAATGAAATGGGACAGATGAAGTAATACTTATATATTTGACTAATTTGAGCCCTTATGCAATTGTAAGTTTGCTATATCAGAGTATCTTATAGATTATTTGTATAGGGTCGCAAAATATCAAGAAGCAAATCCAGGTGTTTTCACAATTGTGACATTTCCCTTCCTATTTGCCGTCATGTTCGGAGACTGGGGACACGGGATATGTCTGCTTCTTGCATCAATGTATTTTCGTTTCTGTGAGAAGAAACTTTCTAGCCAGGTAAGAATCTCAATACAAGTAAACCTACTCCACCTCCAGTACTGATCCTGATGTTTCTTCCACTCTACAGAGTACTGTTATACTGAACATGACTATGGATGCTATTTGTTACTTTAGATGGGAAACATGACAAGTTAGGTTTATTTATAAATTAAAAAAAATTAAATTGAAAGAATACGGAACTAACAAAAGTGACAATTTGTTCTGGTTTGTTAAGAATAGTTTGCTAAAATCTAATTAGAAATTTCCTAGAGTTAATTTTTCTTTTCATTTTCAGAAACTATAAGAGTTTTGATAAAATTCATTTTCTCTTTCCAATTTTCTTGGTATCAGAAGCTTGGCGATATAATGGACATGACTTTTGGTGCCCGATATGTTATTCTGATGATGGCTTTGTTCTCAATATACACTGGATTTATTTATAATGAATTTTTTTCTGTACCCTTTGAAATATTTGGGCGCTCAGCTTATGCTTGTAATGACCCCTCATGCAGGTAAGTACCAGATTATCAAGTGCATTGTGAAAAATTTTGTATTATTTTTCCCATGTTCAATATCATTCATTTTACTTTTTTTGTTTGCTCTAGGTTTCAATTCTTTTGATTTAGCCTTACGCTTATAGCTACACCCATGGTGATCAATCCCCGGAAGTTACCATTTGGACAGGGAAAGACCGTTACATCTGGATCGACTTAGGGGCTGGCCTAGTGGAGTATGGTCCAGCACTCTATGGCGATGGTCTTATGCCTAGGGGCGAGTTTCATCCACTGGCGTCTATCCACGGCCGACCCAAGTCTCAAAAGTCTATGCTTTCTGACTTGGCTTCACTGGTTTGGAGTTCTTACCAGGTACTTGCTGTTCCTTCTTTGAGGATTCCTGTCCCTTTTGAGGGTTCCTTGATTGTTCAGTTCATACAAATAAATGGTTCACCCAAAAACAAAGATTGTTAGTAATTTATTTGAGAACTACACCCTGATTGTTAGTGAGTATCTGGACTCAAAACGCTTACACCAGACATTGTCAGAACGGGTAGTGAAGCTTTCTTTTGGATGAAGGTTTTGGGAGGGTTGTCCCAGTCTATGTTTTTGATTTGGATGTCAGCATGATTTTGTTGCTCGACCGTTACCATCAGGTCGTGGCATTCAAAGATATGGTTATTGCGGTTAGGACGAAGAGTACCCAGGCTGTCAGCGACTATAGTTGTAATGGATGCCATGTTTTTTCCCAGACTCGTGAGTTGGAGAGGCCTCTTGTTGGTTCCATTTTACAGAGTATGTGGGGAGTCTCCCCAACACATTTTGTGTGGGGCCCTAAGCATAACAGCACTCTTGTTTTCTAGAACTCCTTTAGACACCATACAAAGTCATACATCTTAAATTTCATAATTTTCTTTAAATTTTGGGCACCAAACGCACAAAGTGCGTTTCTTGCTAGTTACATTTATAGAGAAACAAAAATTATTTCCTTCATATTTCGAAGTCAATATTTACAAAGGAGTATTATGGAAGAATTTTGACACTTAATGAAATTTTATGAAATTGAGTAAAAGCTACAATTCATATTTGTGACTAACAAAAAATTTCAAAATCAACTTTCATATTATATAATTATATTGAGGATGTGATATAATTATACCCTCTTATAACATATAGGTTACTTATGGTAAGAATATAAATGTTCAATTTTCCTGCATCAATGAATAAATAAGCTATATTTTAAAGAAGTACTCCGTATTATTTTTTCCATTCTTTAATTTTTTTCTACGGTTAATGTATTGCCTTTTAATAGGAACACATTAATAATATATGTACCTTTTATAGTTTTTCCCCATAAATGATTAACTTAAACTTATACTACCTCCGTCCCAGAGTATTTGTCCACTTTCATTTTTACACATCATCCAATACACTTCTTTAATCCATTTTATCTTGTAATTTGTATATTAAAAAATTATAGAAATTATATATTAATAATCTATATGTTAAAACAAATCAAACAAGATTACACATGACTATATTTAGGCTTACCATTGAGAGAATTTGATGAGTCAAAGTGCTTAGATGAACAGTTCCAAAAGTCAAAACTGGACGAATACTCCGGGACGGAGGGAGTATAATTTATTTTAAAATATACAAAGCAAAATAAATATTATTTAAAAACTTAAAAACTAAAATAATTTAATTAGAATTTTGAAATGAAAAAAAAAATATAACCATATAATTTTGGTTAGAGTGTACTAGATATCCATACATATTGTTATATTTTTAAAATAGGTAGCAACAAAACCGTTTGGTTTTATTTGGCATAATACCCCTAACCTAAATACTCCACGATCTCCTTCAGATGTGAGACCTCCTGATCCATCAACCGGGTGTTTTCCTCCTTCAGCTTGAGGTTCTTAGCACCTACTGCCCCGGTCGCCTTTGAGAGCTTGGCCATTTCATCTGTTTGCAGCAGAACCTCGGCGTTCAGCTCCCTGTTCCCCTTCCCTCACTTTCTCTTCCAACCGGGCCACCTTGGAGGGAGAGTCTTCGGAGAACTGTTCCATTGCGTCCGGACCCACCTCACCAAGCTACATGAAAAACACAAAGATAATTGTTGGTACGGTTATGTAAATATATGGAACTTATGGAAGACATACTAGGTGAGACTTACTTCTTTCAGCTTGAGCCCAAGCAGGACCCAGAGCTCCTCTATGGATTGGACTTCCGGTACACTTTCCCCCCTTTTCCTCATGAAGGAAGGGTGAGACATAGCCACCTTCGTCATCCGGCTCTTCTTCCCCTTGTTGGGGGGAGGATTCAAATCCGCTGCCCCGGTCGTTGGGGCTTCCTCTTCATCCAAAATCTCAAAGGTCTCTTGTTGGTCCGGTTGAGTCCTGGGAAGAGCCGGATGCTGACCGGATGAGGTAGAGGCGCCAGTCTTCTTGGGCATCTGGTAGGATTCGAACTCTATATCTGCAAATCCAAAAAATATTGTGAGGTATAATTAGAGAAACCGGTACAAAGAATAAAGGAGAGATAGAGCAGAATGCAAAACGTACGTGGGTGACGATGGCCCTCGGCCTCTGTAGTGTTGCCCGGGGAGGGTACCCCGTGCCCCTCTGCTTCATGGGCCTGCGAGGTACCCTCGCCACCCTCGATCCTCCAAGCCCATCTCTTGAAATGATATAGCATCCCGATAAAAAGATCCTCGCGGAGCAGCTTCTCCAAACTTTCTTCCAATTCTGGAGTCATGGCCGGTTCAGGGAATTCTTGGTTGAGGAGGTGGTCATTCCACCTCAAACCGGCCAGTGGAGAGACGAAGGGAGGAAATTTTATGAAAAAAAATTCCTTCCACCTCTTATTACTTTGGGGAAGGTCGGAGTTGAACTTACGACCCGGGCGACCTTTGAAATAAACAAATCCATCACAACCGGGTCACCCGAGTAGAACTTCGAACAAGAAGAGAAAAAGACGAAGGGAAGGATCAATGCAAAGATGGGAATGGATATTTACAAAAGAATTTAATAGACGATGGGCATTAGGGGTAATCTGCCCGGGAAGAATCCTAAAGGCGTGGCAGAGTTCAACCAGGAGGGGGCAGAGAGGAAAGACTATGCCACCCTCCAAAGAAACAATATGAAAACCTATTCTACCCTCCCGGTGGGGCTCAACAATGTTGGGCCAATTTTCATCATATTCAAGAACACCTCCAGAAGGTTCCTACGGGCTTTGTTTAGGGCAATTTTTGAAATGTTGGGGGGATGTCTAATACATAAAAGGTGAGGAGAGGAGAGTAACCGGCATTCTTTAGCCTCTCCTCCTACTCCACCCAGGATTCGTGTTCTAGGTTGTAGGGACCCGGTTCTTGATTGACCGGCTCCTCCCTCCCCACAAAAACTTGAGCGGGTACCTAGTTGACAGGTTTCGGGTCGGGAACAGACGTTTGAGGAGCCGGTCTGGGTTTGAACTCAGAAGAATAGTAACCGGTAGAAGAAGAGGACGGGACAGATTCCTCATATGCGTAGGCATCTGAAAAAGAGAGGTTTTGACTTTCCTCTTCTGAAGACATGACCAGGAAGGAAAAGAAAGAATAGAGGAAGAAGCTTACTTGACTCGGAGGGCTGGGAAGCTAAAGCTGGAGACTTGACCGGTAAGAGCTCAAGGAAGAATGCGCGAAGAGTGAAGGAATGAAGGGATTGGAGGAATGCGCGAGCAAAAAAATAAGGCGAAGTGGCCTCCTGCGGCCATGGGAAGGTGAACGGATGGGGCGACAACGCATTATGGCAACGGTCGACGAGCGACACGTATCAAAAATCAGACTTTTTCAAATTCGAATTTTGAAAATTTTTAGGGGGGAAAGGTCTGAAATTCGAATTTCGGGTCCATTTCCCAGATTTTTACTTCCCGCCCATGATATTTCACATGGCCAAGAAGTGGATGGCTTATTTATGGGTGTATTCCACCTAGTACTGGTCCAAGGGAAGGCTTCCAAATATTTGATCCATCAAGGTTAAATTTCTAGAATGGGAAGCTGAAAAGACAATGGAAATATATTAGTCAATGTTAAAAACTTGACCGGTATACTTCGGGTAGTCTACTGGTCAAACCACTTAAGATATTCAATCAATCCGTCTAATACACTACGCGACCGAGGAGTCACCTTCCTAGCTAGATGACAAAGGAATAAAGGGGTGAAACAAGCCACTAAAAGACAGAGACAATCACCTCGCACCACCTAGGAACGTGGCCTGACGTGGATGTGCGGCGCTTTGTCCCCCATTGATTACTATAAATACCTGTGTAACCCTCAAAGGAAGGGATCCGATTTCCTCTTACTAAAATATTTGTGTAAAAGCTCTCGTACACCGTACTATATTCAAATAACAATTGGGTTACATGTGTTTCTACCTATAGTCCTCCCAGTTAATTTGTGTGTTTTTACCTTTTATTGTCTTGAATCCAGTAAACGATTCTAGATCCGGTCTAGTACTGTTTACCCGATTAGGTAATTTACACCATCACGAACGATATGTGTCTGTTTTGCAACTCGGTGATCAGTTTTAATGTCTTAAAAACTTTAAATAAAAATTTGTATTAAGACTAATTAAAAATATTGTTCCTAATTATGCAAGATCAAACTTTTCGTGGGTACATGCTCAAGTTAGTTGCCCAAAACCCGAGCTGGGTAGTTGGATCTTGTGGACAACGTTTTCTTTGTCTTATTTTTAAACTGTTAATATAAAAGTGACACGGATGCATTAAATCCATTAATACAATATGAGTCAATTAATAAAGCCATCTAACTAAGACCTTGTATTTTTTTTCTGTTTTTTTTGTCGTGGGATTGTTAAAATCTCAATACTCACATCAAAAAATATGGAAAGAAATGGAATAAAATTCATTATGTCATACTCCGTATCTAATTAGTATTGTGATAAAAGTTTTAAAGTGCACACTTATTTTATGGACCTTGGTACATAAATATTATTGATGCTTAGGCTTTTGAAAAAAATAAAAAAAATTATATGTCAGCCAATGAAAAGTGAGAAAGTCCACATGTCACATGTGCACCCTGCACCTAATGATAATGGAAGCACAACTCTCGTTCCATACTTTTTTCTCATTTGATTTTTTAGAGTTTTTAATGTAAAATTTTGTTAATTAACATCTCTATATATCATAATTAAAATTTTATCATATTTAAAAACTGCACGTCAAAATGAATCTTTGATATTTCAAATTTATATCATAATTAATGTTTTCCCCAAAATTCTTCTTATCAAAAGTTTTAAAATATTAACCACAAAAGTGGGAATAAAGGTAGAAAAATGTTAGAGATACACTTTCCAAAAAGTGTACCCCAAATGTATACCACTTCATCTTCATCACACAATCTCAAGTGTAGGAAAAAAAATTAAAAATAAATAAAAATTCAATGGTTATGATCGTTTGGGTACAAATGGGGTGCACCTGAAACATCACTAATGTTTTTATCACTTTTTTATTTTTTGGTGGTTCCACTTTTTTTTTGTCTTCGTTCTTTTAATTAAACAATGGATTATGCTATGTGTACCCCAAGTTTTGTACCCCGTAGTTTTGCACCGACACTTTGTGTTGGTGTAAAACTAATTTTTGTTAAATGCACCAACATTTGTGTCCGTGTGAATTTTTATTAGCGCACCAACACTTGTGTCGGTGTAAACCATCGAAATGTTTGTGCAAACCTGTGGTGTACAAATGGGGTATATTTTTTGATGTAAGTGTAGCATGGTCCTTAAACAATTAACACAAATCAGAATTGAATCAGCGAATGGGAAAATAGACGGCAACGGCCACTGCACTCGTCTTTGGCAACGGTCCTGCTAGGGGTACACCACTTGGTGTACCCCAAATGAACACCATATACACCCCTCATTCCCATTCCATAACCAACCCTACCCTCTCATTCATAGATCTCTCCTCCTCACTCTTTCTTCCTCCTCAGATCCCTCAACTCCCTCCCTCTCTGCCGATGATCAACGGATTCAACGCAGCACCAGGCTTCATCATCTCCCTTTCTAACTCATTCTCTCTTCCTCCCTAGATCTTGCATCTCTCTTCCTCCCCGCCGATGATTACCTTCATCTTCGGCGCCCCCAGAAGTTGCACGGCGTGGGCTCCCCGCAGCCGCCCAGAAGCGCCATCATCATCGTCATCATCGTCCCCGAGATCTAGATCGGAGTAGGGCGACGAACCACGCCTTCAATTCTTTCGCCGCCACCTGCTTCCCCCTCGTCGCCAGCTCCTCTATGATCTTCACCGCAACTTTCTTGGTCTTCAACAATGTCGCCGGAGCAGTTGATTTTGGCAGAGATGGTGGTTCAATTTTCACTCAGAGTACAGAGACAGTAAATGTCTGTGTTCAAACAATTACAGAATTTTAGTGTCTGTGTAACTAAACAGCATTGATTGTTGTTTTTTCTTTTGTTTTAAACATAATTAAATTTGTAAATGCTCTTGATACTCTATTTTTTTGCATATTTAACGGGTGATATTTTCATCCAGGTTACACAGATAATAAGTGTCTATGTATCAAGAAGAGTAAATTCCATAATTGGTCCTTTATAATAAGGAGGTTTCCATATTTAGTCCTCTATTATCAAATATTATCCCCGTAGTCCTTTTTTTAAGGGTGCCTTTCCACAAATGGTCCTTGTTTTGATCTTCCGCCATGTTGGTATTAATTTAAAGGCTAAAAGTATAATTTGACATCAACATTATGTCCAGTGACGTGTTCTGATATTGGTTAAGCAGATAACACAAAAATAATGACAGTGATTGTGGGCTAGGATTCCGATGAAAGACCACATTTGTAGACAATGTTTGTAGTAGAAAGCTACTGTAATTCACAAACGACGGAAACAGAACAGCCTTTGGAATTGTGTATGACAAAAAAAGATATATTATCATTGCAAAATTACATTTTTAGCCCTCAAATTAACAGCAACATGATAACAGATCAAAAAAGGACTATTTATGGAAAGATACCTAAAAAAGAAGGATCACCGGGGTAATATTTGATAATAGAGGACTAAATAGGGAAACCCCCTGTTATAAAGGACTAATTATGGAATTTACTCTATCAAGAATTACATATATTTAGTGTCTATGTAACTGAACAGGGGTAATTATAGCTGTTTTATTTTTTTACAATCTATATAAAATTGTGAAATGCTCTTTATGCTCCATTATGTGTATATTTGTTGGATTAGTTTTTATACAGGTTATACACACAATAAACATTTTTTTAATGAATTACAAACGTTTATTGTCTATTTGACCAAACATTACTTTATGCTTTTCTGTGAATAATTATCTATCACATAGACATCTACCGTCTGTGTCACTGAAATTACAGACAACTAGTGCATGTGATAGTCTTGATGAAATGTTTTTGATCAAGAATTACATATATATATATATATATATATATATATATATATATATATATATATATATATATATACATACTGTCTATGTCTATGTAACTAAGCCGTGTTAATTGTAACTCTTTTTTACAATATAGAGAAATTGTGAAATGTTCTTTATGTTCCATTACATGATATATTTGATGGATTTCATTTTTATACATGTTACATAGACAATGAACATCTATTTCTGATTAATTAAAGACAGTTTTTGTCTATGTGACCATAAAACACAACAAATAATACTACAAAGAACCAAGAACTAGATGTAGTAAAAAAGGGGGGGATGTAGTTACAATAAAGTGTAAGTTATAATATAGCACAATGAGATATTGTTTTCAAGAATGAGAAACAAACAAAGCAGAATTAAATTTCCCTTTTCAATTCCACCATTAAAGCAAGCAAAAGAACTGAGAACATCCAAAATTGTATCACACCCAAACTTTATATACCAAACATTACATCCTACAAAATTTTAGAATAAAAAATTCTAGTGACATGTGATGATTACATCTTTGCCATCACCAATATTGACTTCGGCCATCGTCTGCAAGAAGCAACCTTTCAGCACACAACTTCAACACATCTTGTTAATGTTGTAAAAACTAAAAAAAAAATGAGAAGTAAATTAATGCATTGGTAAATTAATAACAAATTTAAATCAAAACTAACAATACATTCTAACCAACACATTGACTATCTATGACTATGAGATTCACTTTTACAGGTAGTTAACGATTTTAACTGAAGAATTTACTTAGTGTCTGTATATAGGTATTTACAAATATGTAGTATCGGTCATTACAGACACACAGTGTTTGTGATTAAAAATTCACAGACAGTAAACATTTGTGAGCTCCGTGTATGCTCAAGAAAAGTAATTCAATCACAATTATTATTTATCACGAATAAAGAATGTTTATGAAGCAAACATAAATCATGTACACTTTCTAGATAGTAGAATTCATATTTCTCATGTGCCATTGAACCAAAGTAAAACACCGGTGATTTATTGACTGACAAACCTTAAACATTGGTGATGATGAAATACATACATTTTAGGCTAATAATACACACTCGAAATACATTTCAAAGCAATTTTTAAAATAAGGCAAACTATTAATTAGGATACATGCATTTCATAGTAAGTTTTGAAATTGAGCATCCTTATTTGGAAAACAGACATTCTATGCCAGTAACAAACACTTCACAAACACTTTCAAGTAATTTATGAAATAGAACAAGTTCTTTTTTTAAATACAAACATTTTATGCAAGCAAGAAGCACATCATAGACATTTCAAAACAAGTTTTGAAATCGAATACTCTTAATTAGAATACAAACATTTTACACCTGTAAGAAGTACTACACAGACATTTCGTAATAAACATGAAAAATGCCCAATTACAACATGTTATTAATGAAAAATTAGCAGCTGAAAAAGATTCAAAAAGGAAATAAACAATTGAACAAGTTCAAGAAACAATGATTAAATCTAGATTTCACAAAAGGGAAGGATTGAGCGATTGAATCTAGATTTACAAAATAAAAACCCTAAAATTGAAATATAAGTATTTATTATTACCTTTAATTTGTTATTTTACCGTGGCCGGATGAGTGCAAAAAATCGAGGAAGACGAAGGAGGAGCTCTGGGAGAAGGGCTGGTCTTCCGGTAGTCGCTCGCTCCCTGCTTCGTCGGAGAAATCTGAGAGAGAGAGAGAGAGAACAGGAGTTATGGAAAGATGGGGGGGAAAGAGAGAGAGAGATGGAGCAGGGGGAGGGGGTTATGGAAAGTTAAGGGGGGTATGTATGGTGTACAAGTGGTGTACAGATATGGTGTACACATAGCTTTTTCCCTTTGGCAATTTCATTCGTGGCTTCCTTTTCTCGTGCGTCAGGTGCGTGAGTAGTTTTTTTGGGAAAAAATTTAGGAAAGCACAAAAGTAAGAATCCTATGTCTTTTAAGACCAACATAGCAGTTCACAATGTCATTGTTACAATACTACACCCACCATATTGTCACATTGCAATTGCTACACGATCAATATCACACTACCATCTATTTTCACATTCCGGTTTTCCCAACTATTCTCTTTTTCTTCAATCTTTTTTTACTCCCAAATAATGACTCTAAAAATAATTCCTTTATCATGTATTATTATAATTATTATAAATATAGCTTATAAACTATTTCAAATTTTCTATTTTTATTTTTCCCATGTCTATAATTTTTGATTCACACCCATTATCATTTTTTCCCATTTTTAATATAAATAATATGGAATACAATTTTATTGGGATTTTTTTAAAATTTACATGACACTAAACTATGTTCCAAAAAAATGGATATTTTATTAATCTAAATTGACCAGGAAAAAAGACAAATATTTTAAATTAAAAAACTAATTGTACTATTCTCTTTGTCCTTCATTAAATGACATGTACACTATTATTAGTTGCTTTCTTTACCTATTGTGTTAATAATGATGATGATGATGTTGTTGATGATGATGATAATAATATAATACTAATAATAATAACAACAACAACAATAACAATTAAAATAAGAATACTAATACACTTAAATTTCCTTTTGAAGTTTTTTTTAGTTTTTTTAGTTTCTTTTTGTTTTTTCTGGCCGGGTTCTTGTAGTTTCTCCTAATTTTCCTAGTTTGTTCTAATTTTTTCTAGTTTCTTCCAACATTTAACTCTTTTTTTCCAACCCTAAAGAATAGACTCTCAATTTAGAATAGGGTAGTATATGATGATGGAATATAAAAATTTTAAGAAATCTAATTGGATATGGGTAAAAAAGTATAAAAATACCAAAATATATATGAGTCCTAAGTCTTTTAAGACCAAAATAGGAGTATAATGACACTGTAGTGTAAGAGTACGCGTTGGCAGTGTAATGAAAAAGTGATGGTGTAATATGTGAGTGTGACCTGTCAACCATCGGCGATCAGCAACGGCACTTGAGTGCCTCCGACGATGAATGGTAGTGTGACGCTGGTAGTGTGGAAGTTACAATGTGACAATGTGGTGAGTGTGACCACCAGAGTACCGCAACCGACCACCTGTAGTTGACAATATAACACTGTCATTATATTTCTATCATACTGCCAACACGTTTTTTTACATGACACGGCCAACAGTGGTGGATCCAGAAAAAAAATGACCGGGGGCAAAAAATGACAAAAAAATAAAGAAATTTAATTTTAAACAAGTATTTAAATAAAAAATAATTTTCAAAGTAGAAAATAAAATATAAAATATATCACAACGTAATATAATTATGATATTTCAAATATTTTACCTGAATATGTTTTTAAGTGATTATTTTTTATTTATAAACAAATATTTTCTTTTGTGATCAGTGGGGGCAAACTAATTTTTTATCAGGGTCAATCTTTTAATTCTCTACAAATAAATTATTTTAATACTATATATTACGGAGTAAAAAAACTGACTAGGGGCGACTGCCCCCGTATTCATAGATGTAGATCCGCCCCTGACAGCCATTATATTCCTATTTTGAACTTAAAAGATTTAAGACTCATATTCTGGTTTCTTCCCGTTTTTCCATTTCTTCCAATTCCTATTTCTTTGAGTTTTTTATCATATCCTTCCTATTTTTCTCATTTATTCTTTTCTTTTTTTTGCACAAAATTCACAAGATTTCATTAACAACCCAAACTTTCAATTACATCAATCATACAAACCTCCGCGTATGGTACATATATTAATTACATTACTTTCATATAATTAAAGTAACTCCGATCCTAATGTAATGAACAGCTTGGTCTTGGATATCTTTTAATCTTCTGCTCTTATGAATTTGGGAGGGGTAAAATTATTCCAAATTTCTATAAAAAAATTTCTATTATACCTTTAGGAAGTAAAACAATTCTTATCTAGAAAGTGATAACTCCCATTAGCACAGAGTTAATAAGTCTTATTCTATCAATGTAAGAAAAGTATCTGGATCCTCACGCAGATATCCTGATTATCAGTTTATTAATAAGTGCATCACATTCATGAGATCTTAGCATGGCTGTTGTTATGGGTGATCTCAGGTAAGTGATAGGAAATTTACCTAATTTCATATTCAACATGGATAGCAGCTTCACCTCTTCATCTAGGTTAATTCCCCCCAAAAATAGCCTCTGATTTGCTTCTGTTAATCTTCAATCTAGCAGTGCAGTGGAAGTTCTCTAACACTTTCATAATACACCCAACAGATTGGGCATTAGCTCTGCATACCACAATTAGATCATTAGCAAAAGTAAGGTTAATAATCTTTAACCTAGAACACAATTTTCATTTCTTCTTGTTTTCCCAACTATTCTCTTTTTCTTCAATCTTTTTTTACTCTCAATTAATGACTATAAAAATAATATGTTTATCATGTATTATAGTAATTATTATAAATATAGTTTATAAATCTTTTTAAAGTCTTTGTTTAATTTTTCCCAACTACTAATTTTTTATTCACATCCATTATTATTTTTTCCCATTTTTAATATATATAATACAAAATACAATTTACTCTGATTTGTTTTTAATTTACATGATACTAAACTATGTTCCAAAAATTATGGATTATTAATCTAAATTGACCAGGGAAAAAGATCAATATTTTAAATTAAAAAGAAATAATTATACTACTCTCTTTGTCCTTCATTAAATGACATGTACACTATTTACGTGGTCGAATTTTATTTACTACATTTACCTATTGTGATAACAACAACAACAACAACAACAACAACAATTACAATTACAATAGGAATACTAAGTAAAATATACTTAAATAAATTTTTGAAGTTTTTTCTAATTTTTTTTTAATTTCTTTCAATTTTTTCAGAGTTCTTGTAATTATTTCTAATTTTTCTAGTTTCTTATAGTTTTTTCTAATTTCTTCAAAAATCTAACTCTTTTTTTCAAACCCTAAAGAACAGACTCTTAATTTGGAATAGTGTAGTATATGATGATAGAATATAAAAATTTTAAGAAATCTAGCTTGATAGGGGTAATTAAAAAGTATAAAAATATTAAAATATGAGTACTAAGTCTTTTAAGACCACAATAGGAGCATAATGGCAATGTAGTGTAAGAGTACACGTTGGCAGTGTGATGGAAAAGCGATGACAGTGTAATAGTGTAATATGTTAGTGTGATCAATCAACCGTCAGCGATCTGCGGCGGCATTCGGGTGGCCACCGATAACGTATGGTAGTGTTGCAGCGGTAGTGTGGTAGTTACATTGTAACAATGCGATGACTGTAGCAGTGTAACAATGATATTGTGGACTCATATTTTGGTCTGAAAAGATTTATAACTCTTAATTTGATATTTTTATGGTTTTTTACTTCTATCTAGAGAATTCTACCAAAAGTCTTTCATCAATCTACAATCTCAAGTTTGGACTTTTTGTTGAATTGATTCTTTGACTAAACGATCACGAATTCGAACCTCAATGTTATTTAATAAAACTATGAGTACACCACCATTGTTTATAATTGATTCTATATTAATTTATTTATTAATTTTTTTATCAAAATTTAAATTATGTCGTAATGGAAATGCATTGGGGTACATAATTTTATGTACCCTCAGGCCTCAACTATATGTCTAACTAGTTTTAGGGAAAAATTACCACTATGAACACCATACCCGGAGTACTTGTTATCCCCTCCCATTAAAACACAATCATGTGTTGCATGTGTACTCGATCTCGTTCAAATGTATCTCATTAGACAACGACGACTCACGATTAGTTACAAGTCTTTGAGCTGAGTCTAAAGAAGTTGAATTATTTCTACTTATCTTTCTAAAACTTAGCGAGTTTTTTTATTTTTTTTTTTTGTCTTTCTAATAAATTTTATAAGTTAAATCATCTCTATAGATGATTTTTAATTTTTATGAATAGTCTTTCCCCTGTTGAAGTATAAATTTTAATTCCGGTATAATTTTTAACTTTGTTTAGTCCCTCAAAAGAGTTTTTTGGTTCATTCATTTTTATTTTTTTAAAGAAATCACCCTTAATAAAGGTAAACATAGAGAAAGTATCAAAATAGAAGTTCTATATTTTTATCCTCAAAATAAGAGTTCACATTATGGCAATGTGATACTGTATATAGATATTTCACAATACATTTTGGTAATGTATATGGTCACAATTGGGAATGTATATGAATTTTAACTCATATTTCAAGAATAAAAATACGGAGTATGAAACTTCTATTTTGGTATATTTTAAATGTTTTATTCCTACTTTAGTCTATTCCCCTTTTTTTAAATTATTAAATACTTTGTACACGACTAATTTTTTTAATTCAAAATATAATTAATTACAACGTTAAAGTAAATTAAATATTTTTAGAAGCTTAATCAAGTAATTGCATTACTACAAGTCATTTGAAAATTATTAATAGTACAATTTAATAAAAATATCTGGCTCGCTAACGAAATGAAAAGTGTAATTTAAGGGGTTTGTTCTTAATATTTTCTCTAAAATGAGTAGCAATAAACCAGCTTTTCTCGTCAATGTGAGTCTTAAATCCATGTTTTAAAGACAAAAGATCGATGGTAAAGAACTTTACTAAAAAGTTTTAAATTAGCTACAAATTTTGATTAAAAAGTACACCATCCGTCCCACAAAATCCTTCTTCTTTCATTTTCCATTCGTCCCAAAAAATCCTTCTCTTTTCAATTAAAAAGTCACTTTTACCGTATTAATTCTTAACCTACTTATCACATCACATTTTTTCTCTATTAATCTACTCATCACATTCTACTTTATCTATCACATCAAAGGCATTTTTGGAAAATCAACACCAAAGACTCTCTAATGGTATGTTTGGGAACATGGATTTGGATTTCAAATTCGGATTTGGCTCAAATTCCATGTTTGGGAAACTTACAAATTTTGAATTTGGATTTAAATCAAATTCTTCTCATTCATAACAAAGCTTAATTTTAAATCCATGTGTCTCCCCTTGTCATTTGAAATTCAAGATTTCAAATTTTGGAATTGAAATACATGAATTGAAATGAAATCCTAGTTAACAAAACTTTAATAAATTTGCAATAATGATGCAGTTGTTCAATTAAGCTTCAAAACGTATTTTATTGACTTTCAGTTTGTAATTTAGTATATTTTGAATAAAAAGTAGGGTATAACTATATCCACCCTTTAAATGACTAAGAGCCTGTTTTTTAGGACTAGAAAAAAAAATTGGATGTTAGAAGAAATTGGAAGGAACGGGAAGAACTCGAAAAAACTAGATGAAACTGGAAGGAACTGGAACAACTTCAAAAAATTTGAAAGACTAAAAAAAACTTTAAAAAACTTTATTTTAGTGTATTTTTATATTATTCTCATTCTAATTCTTGTTGTTATAAATTATTAGTATTATTATTATTATTATTATCATCATCATCATCATCATCATCATCATCATGATCATCATCATCATCACGTTATCTTAATGAATGTCTTTAAGATAAATAAAATATTGTTCTTTTTCATACAAAAAAAAAACTACTTTTGCAAAAAAATGTATAATTATAATGTAAAGTTAGCATAAATATCAAAATGTTATATTATAAAGAGTTATTATGGTTACGTTGCACCCAAATTTATTTATGCAGTATTTATTATAAAATCATATATTTGTAATTATACTTTATATGTTACAAGATTTTGTTTTAAATATTTGCAATGTCAAATAATGTAATCAAACTTATTTTTTCTTTGATTATTGAAATTTTATTTTCATTCTACCACCCATCTTTGGAATAAAGACATAGAATTTTTATTTTTGTACATTTTTTTATGTTTTACTCATATTTTAATCTTCTTCTCTAAACAATTTTGACTTTCAAAGTTTTTTATAAAAATTAGAAAAATGAAAAGCAAAATTAAATTTTGAAATAAATAAAAATGAGCAAAAATTAAGTAATAAAGGGAAATGTGAGGGGTCTTATATAAAGTTAGATTAATTAAACATTCTATGTAACTGTTTTATCCATAATTTTTAATATAGTTTAAAATATTGGTGTTTTCCTATTTTATCATTAGATTAATATACAAAAAAATTATCTTATTCATATTAAAAAGTTGAAGAAAAAATAATAATGAGTGTGAATCGTAAAAATAGTGAGATAAAAAAAATAAATTATAAACTACAGTAATAAACATAATGGTAGTAATAATAATAATTATCACATTAAAAATATATTATTTTTATAGTAATTGGTTGGGGGTAGAAAGAGTTTGAAGAAAAAAATGAGAATAGTTAGAAGAAATTGGAAGAAATTAGAAAAAATTGGAAGAAACTAGAATGAACTGGAAGAACTAGAAGAAACTGAAAGAAACTGGAAGTTAAGAGTTTAAGCCCTAAATAATAGGCTCTAATCTCTTTCCACCCAAATTTACTAAATCCTCACTCTCAAAATGGAAAATATCAAATTAATAAGAGTGGGAGTGCATTTAGCAAACTTAGTTGAAAGGAAAAGATTTAGCAATTTTGGGAGTGGATTTAATAATTTAGAATAGGAAAAAATAAACTAAATGAGTTTTAGAGGGACTAAAAAACGTTTAAATTTTAAAGGGATAAAAAAAATATTGAAATTGAGTGAGGACTATTTGAAAAAAAATAATAATTTAAAATAAGGATTTAATATAAATTTTTTGAGAAAAACCAAAACCCAAACTCACTAATTTTACAAGGATCAAAAACTTATTTAACCATTTCTAGTTTTTTTTTATTGTCTCTGCTAGACTACTCAACTCATTTCACGCTGCTTACTCTCAACTCTCAAGTTCTCCTTGCTTCGAATACCATTATCTTCTTCCCCGATTCCCCGTATATATGATGATGAAAAAGAATTCCACCAAAAGGTCCGACTCGAGAGGGTGGATTGAATTACAGAATGAAAATAATAAGAAGAAAATTAAATCACAGAGCTTGAGAACACGAAGAATGATGCTTGATTTCTTGGAATTATATTCGATGTCTTCAGCCTGAGCATTACAATGGCGTATCTCCTCTATTTTTTTTTATAGATATGATATTCGGATCATACATGGAAAGTGCTAAACATGGTAGCTCAGTCATGGCCTGCTTTTTCTTCGCCGTTGACGCTAAGCCAAGCAATCCCCCTCCGTTTGTATTAAACAGATTCAATCACGAGAAAGACGAGATGCCTTGACTAATTACCTGGCGGGCCGGGCCAAATTCTCCTCGATTAAGTCGGGTCTGATCGGCCTAGGTATACACCAACGGTTGCCAAGTGATACAACACATGTGTGTTCGTATGTTACCAATATTTTGATGGTTCACAGTAGTGCGATCGTAAAGTTTTACACCAGTATTTTATATTAATATGATGAATCATCAAAGTGTCAGTGCATATGCACAATTTAGAATACAATCCTGGATGCACGAGTAACTTTATTGTACACAATATAAACGATACCCATATAGAAAGGGTAACTACCTTTTTACTATCCCACCCATAAATTAGCTAATCAACGCGGTACCATTTTACCCCCTCCCATTCAAACACAATCATGTGTTGTGACTTGTG
>OOIL02004480.1:3475438-3493327 GCA_900332095.2 Cuscuta campestris | reverse complement strand
TTATTATAATTTATAAACAACATTTTTTTTTTCAAAAAAAAAACATTGAATTGTGGTGATGGAGTGCGTGTACGAGAACGGTCACCGGGAGGAGAACGGGGTGTGCATGGGGGGCGACCCGTTGAACTGGGGGGCGGCGGCCGAGGCGCTGAAGGGGAGCCACTTGGAGGAGGTGAGGCGCATGGTGGCGGAGTACCGGAACCCGGCGGTGGAGCTGCGCGGGAAGACGCTCACCGTGGCTCAGGTGGCCGCCATTGCCGCCAGCGGCAGCGGGGTGAAGGTGGAGCTGTCGGAGGCGGCACGGGCGGGGGTCAAGGCCAGCAGCGACTGGGTCATGGACAGCATGAGCAAGGGCACCGACAGCTACGGCGTCACCACCGGCTTCGGCGCCACCTCCCACCGGAGAACCAAGCAAGGCCATGCTCTTCAGCAGGAGCTCATTAGGTATATTTCATTTAATTAACCCTTACTTCTTCTTTTTTTTTTAGGTGAGACGACTTCATTAATTTTAGCTTAGAAGCTACGTTATAATTTTAATTTTAATCGGATACGTATTCAAATATGATTTTTAAAATTTGAACTGTGTAAATAAAAAGACAATATAATTGACAAAAATAATCAAAACAAATAATTAGGACCTTCGGTACTGCTAAAACAGAATTTCAAAAATAATAGTCAACCAAAAATAGTAATTAGTGATGTTATTGGAATATGGTGTATATTGTCTCCTACTTTTGACATTATTTTACATTAAAAATTCTTTATAAAAAAAGAGACACGATTAGTATTTCATCAATAATAGCTAAACATTGACTTTTTGAAACTCAAGAAAAAGATTATGAAGTAAAAAAATGTATAAGTGAAAACTGAAAACTTGTTTAAAAGAGAGTAAAATTGTAACCTTATTTTGAGACTTCTAAATAAAAAAATATAAATTACTTTGTAAGACGTAGGGAGTAAATCATAACGTTTCATTATATAGATTTCTACCGTAAAAAGTTTCACTCTTTTGCTATTTTGTTTACATTGCATGACATAAAAAGTATTCTAAGGTCTCTCTGGTACACCGAATTGAAATTTATGAAATTAATTTTGATAGAATTGAATTTTCTCATTCCAATTCATTTTTGACACTACTAATTCCAAATCCACATATTTTTATACTACCAATAGTGGAATTGAAAATGTTGTTCTCAATTCTAATTTCATGGTTTAAATTCTGTGTACCAAAAAGTGCTTTAGACTCAATTTTGGTGGGAAGAAAGTACACTTTCAACCATAAAAACTAACTTTCATCTTTGCAAGCGTGAAAAGGTCGTGTTAAATTAAAACCAAGTAACAAATAATTTAAAAAATGGGATGGACGGATTAATTCTGCGCATTTATCAAAATTAAAAGTTGTCCATATGAGATACTGGTAACTGGCTAATGGGATGGGAGTACTGGAGTACGGAGTAGTATTTAGTTTCCCTACCCCCATAATGAGTGGCGATAATATTTGGTTAGGGGAATTAAATTCTCACACGTGATCCAACTAACTGTAAACTCTTCCATCTCATTCCCATAGTCTTAACAAGTATCTCAATCAGAAGCAATCAAAGAAATAAATAATGCTCTTAATTATGTCTAGAATCTGCCACTAGCTTTGATTATATTCATCTGTGACTTGGACGGCAGGTTCTTGAATGCCGGAATATTCGGCGGCGGCGGCGGCAATGGAGTTGCGGGAAGCCACACGCTGCCCCACTCGGCAACTCGGGCAGCCATGACTGTGAGGATCAACACCCTCCTCCAGGGATACTCCGGCATCAGGTTTGAGATTCTGGAAACAATCACCAAACTGCTCAACCACAACGTCACCCCCTGCCTCCCTCTCCGCGGCACGATCACCGCCTCCGGCGACCTCGTTCCCCTGTCCTACATTGCCGGTTTACTCACCGGGAGGCCGAACGCCAAGGCGGTGGGACCCACAGGGCAGACACTGAACGCCGAGGAGGCGTTCCGCTTGGCCGGGATCTCCGGCGGGTTCTTCGAGCTGCAGCCCAAGGAAGGCCTGGCGCTTGTGAACGGCACTGCGGTCGGGTCTGGTCTGGCGTCCATGGTTCTCTTCGACGCCAATCTGCTTGCCCTTCTGTCTGAGGTTTTGTCTGCCGTTTTCGCGGAAGTGATGAATGGGAAGCCGGAGTTTACTGACCATCTGACGCACAAGCTGAAGCATCACCCGGGCCAGATTGAGGCCGCGGCGATCATGGAGCACATTCTGGATGGGAGCTATTACATGAAAGCGGCGCAGAAACTGCACGAGACCGACCCGTTGCAGAAACCGAAACAGGACCGGTACGCTCTGAGAACATCGCCCCAGTGGCTTGGCCCACAGATTGAAGTCATAAGGGCGGCAACCAAGATGATTGAGAGGGAGATCAACTCCGTGAATGACAACCCGTTGATCGACGTCTCGAGGAACAAGGCATTGCACGGCGGGAACTTCCAAGGCACGCCGATCGGCGTGTCAATGGACAACACCAGACTAGCCCTTGCCTCCATTGGGAAGCTACTGTTCGCCCAGTTCTCTGAGCTGGTCAACGACTACTACAACAATGGGTTGCCGTCTAACCTCACCGCGGGTAGGAACCCGAGTCTTGATTATGGGTTCAAGGGCGCAGAGATTGCAATGGCTTCATACTGCTCTGAGCTTCAGTTCTTGGCCAATCCGGTCACGAACCACGTCCAGAGCGCAGAGCAGCACAACCAAGATGTCAACTCTTTGGGTTTGATCTCAGCAAGGAAGACGGCCGAAGCTGTGGAAGTGCTGAAACTCATGTCCTCCACGTATCTGGTGGCGATCTGCCAGGCTGTTGATCTGAGGCACTTGGAGGAGAACCTGAAGAATGGCGTGAAGAACACGGTCAGCCAAGTGGCAAAGAGGACTCTCACCACCGGCGTCAATGGGGAACTCCACCCTTCCAGATTCTGTGAGAAGGACCTGCTCAGGGTGGTCGACCGCGAGTACATTTTCGCGTACGCCGATGACCCGTGCAGCGCTAACTACTCACTGATGCAGAAACTGAGGCAAGTCCTGGTGGACCACGCCTTGCAGAACGGGGAAACTGAGAAGAACTTGACCACATCTATCTTCCACAAGATTGCAGCTTTTGAAGAGGAGTTGAAGGCAGTTCTGCCCAAGGAAGTAGAGGGTGCCCGAGCTGCCCTTGAGAGCGGCAACCCAGCCATTCCTAACAGAATCAAGGAGTGCCGGTCCTACCCACTGTACAAATTCGTCCGCGAAGAGCTTGGAACTGAGGTGTTGACCGGAGAGAAGGTGAAGTCGCCTGGCGAGGTGTGTGAAAAGGTGTTCGCCGCAATGTGTGACGGAGGGATAATTGATCCTTTGTTGGAATGCCTCAAGAGCTGGAATGGTGCTCCTCTTCCCATCTCTTAATTGTGTCTGTTTGCCATTTTTTTCTTCTTCTTCAAGATTCATATTTGTAACCCTTATGTGGGACAGTTCTTGTTGTATCTACTGCTCTTGCCTTTCTTTTCAGCCCAGCATAAATGATAAGTGATCTTTACTTCATTTTCCATTCCATCTATCACCAGGCCGGAACGAAACAATGCAAAGCCATAATTTTAATGAAAATCACTAAGAGCTTTTTTCTTGGAAGATAAAAAAAATACAATATTTTCCAATTTAAAAGTACAACTAAACGCTTCAAAATAAAATTAAGCAACATATATTTAGGGTTTAATTTTAAAAGGGATGCATGACCTCCCAAGAAGTAGGAAGTTGTTGGGTTCCCAAAAATTGGGCTATCTGCTTCGGTTAACGGGCTTCAGGGTTTACGAGGTTAATGAGCCTCAGGCCAGAGTGTAGCGGGTTCAAAAAAACAAAAACAAAAAAAAAAATTCACCAAGTCCGGAGTGACTAAAATCAAATCGTAAATATACATTTCCTTACTTTGCTTTAATGCACTTGGTTGTACTATTAAACCAGAAATATTGCATCTTGGTGTTCACTGCATCACTCAAATGTCAACCCAAAAATGCTCTTAGTGATAACCATAAAAATTAGGATTGTGAGTTATTTGGTATGGTCCCGGACTGACCTGAGACTTGATAAAAACCAGTGCGGTGCATTTGATGGCCTAAGGATAGTTCGTGTTGTATCTATTGTTCTTGCCTTTTTTGTCACTCCATCATAAATGAATGATAAGTACTCTTTACATCATTTTTAATTTCCTCTATTAGAGATAGAGTAACTGACTATGGTACAAATATGTATTTCCTGCACACAAAAAATGAAACAATTATTTGTCAAACCTTTGAAAATGTAACATGGCATTAACACATTTCAGTAAACTGAAAATCATTTACCACCTTCCATAAAAAGACACTAGCAATACACTGAAGTGTGGTTTTTTCCTCGGATCATGCTAATAACCCACCACGGTTACCCCTACGGATGACAATCATAGGTGATTCTATAGAATAAATCATATGTGATTGTCATCCATGAGCACACCCATGGTGAGTTTTTAGGATTCTTGTTATTCCTTACACCAAGTTCACACTCTGAAAAAGGCTGCCTCTGAAAAAGGCAGCTCCGGCCATAGCTCAGGGACACTCAATCACTGAACCACTAACTATTACGGAGTATTTCATATTTTTAGTTCTCAAAGCAAAATCATCCCTTTTAACGTAGAAGTGAAATCACATGTAAGAAAATGCTTTTTCTTAAAACAATGAAAGTAATTAGCAGACAAAGGATAATAATTTCAACCTTTTTAAATCAAACTACTCAAAAGTTGGTTATGTTTAGTAAGATAAAGTATATTCACTATAGTATGTTCAAGATTCCATGAGAAATAAATTCTCACCACAGCAATGTCAAGAGAAAGTACAAAGCTACTCTATCACGATGTCATATTCATACGTGACATAAACTTATCCTTTAATCTAAGGTAAATGAAACGAGTTAACCTACACTCCTAAACGTAAGCCACAGACAATGACTGTATTCAAGTAAGCAAGCAGAAATCATTCATGTAAAGATAAAGGGTCATTTAAGGTCATCTATATTAGTTCCTTAACGGTTCTTCAAGTAAGAATACTTCAAACTCAATCAATTTTTCCCCCTTTCAAGTCTCATAGAAAAACATATTGCATGATAAACCATAAGCACCTCAAGGGTTATACGGCCAAATACTTGCCATAAAAACATTTTCAATTCTTTAACAGCCAACACACATTTCAGCACAAATGCATATTGCAGAATTTCCAGCATGGGCATACTTTACATCTCAGCCCTGAAGCACCACTTGCAAGCTGCCAATTCAAGCAAAATTCATGCCCATGACCCTACACATTATTGAACATGCCCTAATTATATTAATGACCCCAACCACTTTTCATTGCATTCAAATCATCAAAAACTACTCCCAACTCAATTCTGTCATGTTTTTTTCTGCCCAGAACAGCCTGGCTGTTTCTATGTTTGTAGAGGGAAAAAAACCCCCCCTTAAATTTCTTGTTTGAACAGATTTTCAGCCTCACAATCACAAACAGAGATGAACATATAGGCTCTTAAAACTTTTCTTCCAGTTTCAGCTAAAAACTGCCCAAATTTTAATTGTTCCGCGAAGTTTGTGACTGCCCTTTAATTTTTTTTCTTCTGCAAAGTCATTCAGAATTTTAGTTTCTTCAATCTAAATAACTGCCTAAAAATATGAACAAAATGTTTATTTTCTTGTTTCTTTTATTGGTGTCTCAAGAGTTAATATACCCAGAGCCCAAGAACTTTTACTCTCTCGATTGTATTTTCGGTATTTGCAAGCTTTACACTCAGACATGCATAATAAAAAAACATAGTCTAACATATGAACTGGATGTGTAAATTTGAATAATTAAATTTGTGACATTAAATCACTAATTAAGCAAGATTAAGCAGGCGAAATGATCCAAAGCGCAACTGTTTATAATACTTGATTATTACCTAACTAGCATTTGAAACACTCGAGAATGCCAGATTTAAACTGAAATCAAACATCTCCGGCACAGGAAAACAGATAATTTGGACTTTATTTTCTAAATGTAAAACAAAAGGATGGATGTAAGGGATAAATTCTCACACAGATCATGGCAGATGTCAAGCTAAAGCTCTATCCACACTCCACAGGACCGAGTTCTCAGCCCACAACCGCAGGGGTCTGTGCGTGCTCATAGTTACGGACTTACGGGAGTGAGGATGCTGATTAGGGTGAACAAATTGAAAATCAAAATCGTATCATTCGGAAATTGGTTTGATTAATATTTTAAAATCAAATTAAACAGTACTTTAATTTTAAATTAGATTACAATCAAATTATTATTAAATCAATTATAATTTGTTATGGGATAATTATTTTCTTTGTTTTCATGATTTATGATATTTTACAATAACTTCATATGATAAAAAGATATACACAGCATACATATATACATATTTTTATATGTTTGCACATATTTTTATGTTTCTACACATTTATTTTGTACTCCGTATATAAAAAATGTCTTATACTTTAAAATATTAATAGAGAAACGAAATATAAACATAAAAAAAGACTTAATAGCATGAGTGCCCCCTGTGATTTGCAAAAAGGACGTCAAAATTCCCTATGTTTTCAAAAGTTATTTGTAAAGTCCTTGTGGTTTCTAAATAGAGCACACATGCCCCCCTTATCTATTTTTATAGCAAAAATGACATTTATGCCCTTTGTTTTCCCCGATTTTGAATTTTTCCCATTTCAATTTCCTTTATTATACAAATATATAAAATAAAATATACATTTCCCATCTCAAATTAGAATTTTTCATAATGTACTTTTGAAAACAAAAGATTTTTTTGGAGAATGTTACAAAAAAAATGAAATACTATGGTATAAAATATTATGTACAAAGTAAAAAGTAATAATAGTTAAAAAAAGTAATGAAAAGAAATAAAAATATAAAAAATAGTCTTTTTCTTTAACTCCATATTTTATTTCATCTTTCTGTCATTCATTTTTTAAAGTCCTTAAAAAATTATTTTACTTTTAGAAAACGAATAAGTTAGAATTTTTAATTAGAAACAAGGTGAGTATATGTTATCCAATTTTTTATTTTATTTATTTTACCTTTACTTATAATGAAAAAGTGTATTTCATTTAATTTTTGTAACATTTTCTAAAAAATACTTTTTATGTCCCATAGTATTTGTCCACTTTCATTTTTACACACCATCCAATAGACTTCTTTAATCCATTTTATCTTGTAATTTGTATATTAAAAAATTATAGAAATTCTATATTAATAATCTATATGTTAAGACAAATCAAACAATATCACACATGACTATATTTAGGCTTACACATTGAGAAAATTTGATGAGTCAAAGTGCTTAGATGAATAGTTCCAAAAGTCAAAAGTGGACGAATATAGCGGGACGGAGGTAGTATTATTTTTTTGAAGATTAAATAAATGAAAAAATTTTAATTTGAGAAAGAGGGCGTATATTTTATTTTATTTATTTGTATAACAAAAAATGTAAAGAAAGAGTGAAATTTGAAGATAGAGAACAACTAAGGACAGAAATGTCATTTCATTTCTACAATAGGCAAGATGGGATGTTTGTGCACTATTTAAAGACTACATGAGTTTTACAAATAACTTTTGAAAGTAGGGGGTTTTGGCGCTCCTTTTGTAAACCACATGGGGCACCCATGATATTGCCCCCATAAAAAAATTAGGAAAAACTATATATAACGCATCGGACATTCGGATGAATGGTTATTTAAATGGATGCACATTTGGATCGGATTTTAAACAAATCAGATATACAATTACGAAATCCGTATGCATTTAGTAACCGGATATCCTTAATTGGATACGGATAATATCCGTTTAAACCGGATGCGGATATTTACTCTTTAAACTGATATGGATGCAAACAGTAATCAAATTTTCAGCTATCTGTTGACAGTCCTAATGAGGATTACAGGTTGTAATCCTTTTCAAAAAAATTATTTACCTCTTTTTTAGGAACTCGGTGTGTAAAATATTGGGTTTTGAATAAGAATTATGATGATGAAGAAAAATCTCCGAGACAAGAAAGTTTTTTTCTTATTTCGGCAGAGGGAAGAAGGCACACAACAACTTCCTTTGAGAAATATTGTATAATTATTTTTTCTCAATGCAAGTCACCAACTTCCTTTTGAGAAGCATAATTTCCTTTTCTCAGGAAAAAAACCTAAATAGGACTAAAACATATCAAATATACCTAAATAGGAGTCCAAAACATAAATTCCCCAAATAGGACTTAGTTTGCATGGCCATCCCCAAAATACCCTACCCTCCCTCTCATCTATGCCGCAAACCTTTAGCTACCAAACATAAAATAAATATATTACTATTAAAGTTAAGTGCTACATTATTGTTGACATAAGGTGGCCATTTACAATATGAAATTTTAGTTTTCTCATTTACACGTACAACAATTTATAAGAGTTCTTAAAGTTGGTCATGTATATGCCAATTTGTGGCACTGTACACAGCATTGAATGACAAAAATTATTTAGATGAAACAAAATTATGAAATAAAAGTGTCAACAAGGAAGGACATTTTAAAAAGTACATTATATCTTAGTACAAGCAATTTTAACACAATAATTAAATCATACTAAAAAAAAGTCGTGTAATGCAACATAAAGTGATATCAAATAGTGTTTAGATCTTCCACTCATGGAATAGGATTTCTATGTGTTTGGTGGACTATACGAGCATATGTACATATATACTAATGCCTCAATTTTGTAGAAAGGAGAGATAAAATCATAACAAGATAAGCCGGGACGTCTCCTAATAGCAGCCACCGCATGAACGCAAATAAATTGATCCAGTTAGAATTCACAACATGTCCATGTTTTGTCCTTTAAACTCATATGAACACGTTGACTTTAAATGCATAACAAAAAAATAAAAATATTCAATGGTTAATATGCAATTAAAAAAATTCATGATAGTCCAACAAAGTATGTAATATGGATATTACCAGTGTCATAATCTGTAATGTGGTGATGAATATTACGAACCATTGTAATGTAAAGTGTCATAGTATGTAATGTGGTAATGTGTATTACAAAGAGTTGTAATGTAGACGGGGCAGATTGTGAAGTGTGACACGGAAAGGAAAAGGAGAGCAAAATCGGGAGAAAAAGAAAGAAAGTGGCGGGAGATGTCCTAGTTGGGGGATAAAAAACATGAACTCCTATTTTAGGGATAAACACAATGTTTTAGTCCTATTAGGGGTGATTTCTATAAGAATAGTAACTGAGAAGAAATTTGAAGTGTCATTTTTTGACAAATAGGATGTGATGTGGCATTAGAAAAATAAAGAATAATTAAGGAAAAAGTCAAAAAAGCAGATCCTTCTAGGTCAATAAAAAACGCATTTGATCGCACTATATCAGACTATCAGTAGTAATCTTTCCTTTTATGCCAAAAAATTAAACAAGGAAACTCATCTTTCCTTCTACGCCAATCCAAAAAAAGAAGATTAGATTGCAATAGTTCCAGATCTTTCCTTCCCAATGAGGCCATCTCGGAATCCAAAGAACCACATCATCGCAAATTCGCAATAGGATTTTTTTCACTCTGATTTTCTATGATTCTGTTATTCTTTCCAGAATTCAGGTTTCCTTCTTTAAATTTGTTGAACGCCTTCAATTGGTAAGTTTTGATTGATTTATTTTTTTCGAATTTTTAGGGTTTAAAATTGGTATTTATATTGATTGGTGTAATTGATTCGTTTTAAATTGGTTTGTTTCCTAAATTCATGTTTAATTTGTATTCTACCTCAATAATATCGTTCATATGAATATGTATTCTTCGAAGTAGATCGATTAATTTCAGCCCTACATGACACAATTCCGATGATTTATTTGCTTGGTCAATCCTGGAGCACCATCTTTTTTGGTATGATTTCTTAAGTTCAATATTACCATTATTTAATCTACGCACTTAAATGTCACCCCTAACAATCAATTGTAATCTTTTTATTGTTTGTATTGGATTTTTATTTATCTGTCATTGATCAATTTAGGGCGACAAGTTGTTATTTCACAACGAACAACAATAGTTTGCCACAACAGGAAGTCTATCATCGGTATCTATTCATCAATTATTTCGCAAATCCTTCGATAAATTGATTTGGTCTATGTATCAATTGTTTGTTTGGGTTGAAAATAGAAATTACAAATGAAGATCATTAAAATTTTAATACCCACATTTATTATATCAATATCATATAAGTGCATGTTTTATGATTCTTTAGGTGCATGGAATATTTCAATAATATAAATGGGATATATCTTGAAAACATGTCTGAACACATTTTTAATGGATTCTAAGGTGTTATATTTGAAATTCACTATAAGATCTTTATTATACTTAGTAGTAAAATTTGTTTGTTCTATGCTTTTTATTATACTCTAAATTTGTTGGCTGTGATCAAACTCATGGTAAGAAAATTTAATTTCTTGCAGTGACTTTTGAATTATAAATGAGGTAAGATGCTGATATGGAGAAGAGAATGTTGTTGTTTTTCTTTTTATACAGCTGCTAAAGACTATGAGCTTTGACTTTTGGAATATTGTCCCGATTATGTTCAATTTGTGTGATTTCATACTTTATGACATACTCCGTAGAAACTAAGACAACCCCAAACTATTGATATATTACTTTTTATGACATTATTCGAGGGGATGGAATGGTACATGGATATTCTGACTTCAATTCTATTTCTAAGTTAGATAAAATTATTATCATGGAAGGGGCATGTGGAAAGTCATTTAAGTGAGCAGTGTTGGTGATATCAAACTAATAGTAAGTACTCTTATTTTTTGCAGTGGCTTTTAGATTACAAGTACAGTAGAATGCTGATAGGGAGAAGTTGTTGTTCTGTTGTTTTAAAAAAACTGTAATCAACTTCTGGGGCTTTTGCATGTGAGGCTAGAAGCTTAATCTGTTTAGCCTTTGCATTGAATATGGCATTGCCCTTTGTTGTCAGTTCAAAATCAACCTCATGGAGTTGGCATTGATATGGCTTTAGATCTCATTGAAGACTTGAAAGTCATTGATATAGGACTCCTTGGTACTTCATAAAATGATGCATATATTTTAGTCACTCATTTCCTGAGTAGGGATGAAGCTCCGCAACTTCAGTGTATATTTTTGATAATCAAATCATTTCTCAACCCTTTTCACCTTGATTTCATCATGCTTCTTAATTCCTTTTAGAAATGGGACAAATGGATATACAACAATTTTGTTTTTACTTGATATGCTCCATTTTATTCTTGAATATAATTGGTAGGCTATATGCTTTGTTCTTATCTGGCCATTGTCAAATAACACATGTCATATGATTAATAGGATGGTTGCAGAAGTGATGTGTGCCAACAATGATTGTTGGCATGCTCTTTGAAGGCAATTTTAGAAAGGACCATGCTACACTTACACCAAAAAATATACCCCATTTGTACACCACAAGTTTGCACAAACATTTCGATGGTTTACACCAACACAAGTGTTGGTGCGTTAATAAAAATTCACACGGACACAAATGTTGGTGCGTTTAACAAAAATTAGTTTTACACCAACACAAAGTGTTGGTGCAAAACTGCGGGGTACAAATTGGGGTACAAAGCTTGGGGTACACATAGCATAATCCTTTTAGAAAACTCCGTGTAATAGAACATATTCTTCCTTCAGTCACCTGTATTTTTTATTATTATTCAAATCATCTTCAATCCAAATTAAAGCTAGATCTTAGATTTTCTTACACTAATGTGTTCCATGGATGCTTTTATAGAAAAAGAAATTTGTGCTTCTACTATAAGGAGAAACTGTGTAGTCAGTCAATGGAATGCGAACAGAAGCAAAATTAATTATAAGCTCACATTGATATTAATTGTATAAAGTTGATTGTTTGATGGCAGAATGCAAAATGCCTTTTTGATCTCAATACTGCTTTTTTTTTTTTCGAGCCGTTTATAATAACCACATAAATTATAATACTTCCTGTATTTTTGCATATGTCATATATTCAAGCATAACAAATAACAAAAAATGTCTCAGTAATGGGTTTAGAACTCATGTGGAACCATTGTAGCATCATTTGCAATAACTTCAGTTATGTGGAGTGGCAAAAGTTGGTTTCATTTAGGTTTTTTAGAATTCATGTGTGGAACCATAAGCACCGCAAAGGTTTGCTCCACAAGAAAAGAAAGTGTAGCATCATTTGCAAAAAAAAAAAACAAAATCTACTAACACTAAAAATTATATAAAGTTAATTTTTAAATATTTCTAAAAAAATAAAAATCTAAGATTTTGTTGGGAACCGTGTACTCATGACATAGATAAAAAAAGTAAGTTTTGGTTTGGAACTCCATATAATAACAATAATAATAATAATAATAATAATAATAATAATAATAATAATAATAATAATAATAATAATAATAATAATAATAATAATAATAATAATAATAATAATCTATACTATATACAAAAGCAAAAGAAATGGGGAAGAAAAAAAAGAAAAAAAAGAAGAAAATGGTGCTTCACCGTTGATGGACTACTATGACTATGAATTGACGGCCTTTAAGAAGCTTTGGAATATTGATGCATTTATGCCGTCAAACCCCGCTGTTTAGCTTTAAATGCTTCTTAGGGATTCCAAAGAGTTCATTGAGGCGGCCAACTTTTCATCTTAGTGGCGATCCGGATTCCAAATGCATTAATTGCGAATTTCCAATTTATATTTCACGCACGGACTTTGCAGGAATATATGGGCCTGGGACTTCGGTCATAGCTTGAAGTAGGCTAGATATATCTTCAATCTTTTTCTATTTAAATTAATCTTAAATTAATTTTTGACTGAATTTGATCATTTGCCCTATTTGTGTTTCAAATATGTTGTGTTTCGTTTTTGAGATACCAACTTCATTTTTTTTGTTTTTTCATACAAAATTCAATTTGTTTCATACTGATTACGATAAAAAATTCAATTTTTATTGTATCTCGGTTATAGTCCAAACTCCAAACAATTTTATTAAGGCACTTTGTTTATTAATCTGAAAAGCATTGTCTTTTAGTATTTCATCTATTTTTTTTAAAAAAATTCATGTATTGACTTTTTGAGTCAAACAATGATACTCTTAAATATGAAATACATATGTGGATTGATTGATTTTCTTAAGGATTACATCTCTATATATAAGAGACAAAAGATAATTATGTTAACTCAAGTTCAATTCATGCTTACTACGAAAAAGATAATTATGTTAAGCACAAGCTTCTTGCAAGTATTAGGGACGATACATCTCAATCTTTATAGAACACATTGAGATCATAAACTCCTATTAACTTAATGTCTGGCCCGAGAGATAACAAAGAATTGTTTAACATTTTTTGTTGATGGTAGTTTAAGTACTTTATAACTATCATGTAAAATTCTAGGATATTCAAAGAACATGTTATTATTTGTAATTTGTTAGAGCAACTCCAATGGGAGTGGTATATGAAAGGGTAAAGAGGAATATTTGTTGTATATATCTCTTTTCATTAAAAATCATTCTCCAATGAGAGAGGTAAATAAGAAAGTATTATACCTTCTTCAATTTTGGAGAGGTATCTTTACCTTCTTCATTTGGGGAGGTATATCAATTTTTCCCACCCTTTAAATTTATTTCATCAATTACTTTAGTTATTGTATTTTTGCTTGAATGTACTATTATAAATTATTAATTTGTATCTTTGTCATTGTAAAACTTATTGAGTCAAGAATTAACAAAAAAAGGATACTTTGCATGTTTTTTAATCTTGCACTTTGTATTTTTAAGTTTTTTCTATTAGGGTATTTATAGTTTTACATGTGTAATTAAACATAATGTATATTTAATTATTTCAAAACTAACATTCTAATTTTTTTTTCCTAGGAAACTAGTTGTATTTTTATAAAATCTTTAGATTTAAAAATTTAATCAAGAAGAAACAAAGGCAACAAACCTCAAATTTACCTCCCCATGATTTTTTAAGAATGTATATTTTCTTTTCTAATAATTAAAATTTGATTTAAGAAGGTAAATCAACTAATTTTTTTCCAATAATGTATGGAGATGGATTTTTCCCCTCTTTTACCTTTTGATTTACCTTCCTCCATTGGAGTTGCACACTTTTTTAAAAAGTAACTTGATTATTTGGAGATGTAAATGAGATATATACCTCTCCAAGACACCTCTTACCATTGGAATTGCTCTTATGGGTATGATCATTCATTGGGATGTATGTCAATATCTATACTATATACAAAAGTAAAATTGGAGGATAAAAAAGGAAAAAGAAAGAAAAGGATGTTTTCTCACCCAAAAATACTGCCATATATGGCCAGTTGATTAGATTTTCTACATCGATCAAGGGCTATTATTGCATCTTTTGGTGCTTAGTGTGAACTAGATTAATTGTTGTCTTTCTATGTGTCTCAATTCATTGGTTGTAGTGGAGTCCTTTAGAGTTTACACTTATCAATTTTATTACTATATTAAATAATGAACTTTAATATCTTTTATTTACACGCTCTTTGATATCATTTTATTATTACAAATTGAATTGTATATATAAAATATGTATATATTACATATTTAAAAAGTATATCAAATTTTTACTAAAATAGAAGTGACATAAACACTTTATTTTATCAACTCATTAACAAAATTATGCAAACAAATACGAGTAAAAATTATTGAGAGCTAAGTGTGACGATAGTTTTGGTATGGAAGGAGTGATTTTTATGTACACATGATTTAAACAATATAGAGAATATCATCTCAATTTTTTATAATTTTATAAATTAGTGATATCAAAATAAAAAATTCAAATCTACAAATATATACAAATTAAAATTTATTTTTCATTTGTTCTTTCAAAGCCGTATGTGTTAGTAACATCATTGATTATAATACTCCGTATCAAATTAAGTAGTTCCTCCGCCCGAAAACATCTTCTCTTATTGACAATTTGAGAATTTAAGGGAGAGATATTTTTGTATTGACTTTTTAAAAGTATCCTTAATCTGATGGGTAAAGGTATAGTAAGATATAAAGTGTAAATTATTAGTAAAAACTAGAAAGGTATAATGTTATAGATATGGTATGAAAAAGTAAGGAGTAAAAGTAGTTTTTTAATAGATAAGGAAACATCTTTTGAGGATAACAAAAAAATGAATGGAGAATATCTTTTGGGGATGGAGGGAGTAGATGTTATTTTGTGCTTATAGGCACATCAAAACTATTTATAAATAATTTTAAGTTAAAATTCATCAGGTGACATGTTCTTCTATATTTATAAATTGACTTATAATTTACTAATACTACCTCTTTCTGGAAATATTCTTCCCATTTGACTTTTCACGGTCTCTAATATCCTACTTTGACCATTAATATCTATATTTATAAATAGATTTATTTTATAATAATTTGATATTTCAAAACTACGTTTCAATAGAAATATATTGATATTAAATTTATATCATAATACATTGTATTTTTTCCACATATCGTAGTCAAAGTTTACAAACTTTAACCATAAAAAGTCAAATGAGAAGATAATTTTCGGACGAAGGTAGTATATCAGAAGAAAGCTACTTTTATACATATTCAATTAGAATGGATGGAGTATTTAAGAGTAACCAACGAGGAAGCTGAAAGTAGTATATCAAAAGAATTTCTTAGTTCATAGGTATACTTTTGAAAAAATTTACTCAGTATTTTTTCGGGTTAGTTAATTGCATCTATTGGTTACTCTTTAGATTAGTGTTTGCAATTTTTTCACGGAGTATTAAAAGAATCAATTCCTAAATGTTTTCTCATAAAAAAAGAGTGCATATTATGGGGTCACAACAAAAATTATATTCAAAAGAGTAAATTTCATAAATTGTTCATAATTATAGGTGGATTTTATATTTAATCTATATTTCTAAGATATTAAATAAATAATTCTCAATCTTGGAATTTTTTTCATAATTAGTCAAATTCGACCTAAAAGACTACTTATAAATAGTTTTCAGAAATTGAAAACTACCTCTGTCCCGGAGTATTTGTTCAGTTTTGTCTTTTTTCATGCAACTGTCTTAACCTTTGACCTATAATTAAATAAAATATATATTTTATATAAATAATTAAATAAATGGTATGTGGCATTCTAAGAATTGTGGATTGTAGTGATTTAAAATTATAGATTCACGATGAACCTCAAATAATTTGTAATTTTTATTCTGTAACGATTTTTTGCCGTGCAATGCACGGGTATGAATCTAGTAATAATAATAATAATAATAATAATAATAATAATAATAATAATAATAATAATAATAATAATAATAATAATAATAATAATAATAACAACTATAATAATAATAATAAAGAGTAGTAAAAAATAATATGGAGTAATAATAAAAATAATAATAGTAACCATAATAAAATAATAATAATATATAATCTTTAGATGAAATACGGAGAATGTAAGAAGAAATGAAAAAAAGAAATCACCGCTAATAGGAGTAAAACATAGCCTATATCCCCAAAATAGGAGTGCTATGTTTTTATGCCCGAAATAGGATTAAAATTATTTTCTTTAAAACAAATCGCGCACTCGCACACTTGCTGGAGACTTTCTATGATTTTCGACAAAAAAAAAATCCCATGCGCATCATCTTTCATTCTTGACCGATTGTGTCCCTTTGGCCTCTTTCCATTAAATTTGTTGATCATTCTTGCTGTTATTGGGTTCTTTGGAATCGTTTATAACAAGGGATCATCAATTCAAGCTCTTCCGTGTTGATTTGTGGCTGAAATTTGCAAAATTGAAGATTAAAATCCATGAACTTACTATTCAATTGGAAACCTTACACAGTGGATTCACTACGATTTCGTCCAAATTGAAGGCCAAGCTTGAGGGATTAGGAGCGACTAGAGATGCTGATTGAGAATCCAAAGTTAGTCTGAGATTCGTTTTTACCGAGGTTCATGCTTCGCCTCCTTCAAGCTTTTGGTGTTTTGGGGTATTGTTTAGGAGCCTTTCACTTTTTTTAAAGGATGATTTCCCTGATTGGATTGTTGTACATGTTCTTCAGTTCCAGTGTTGCTCTTATTCTGGGTTTGGGTTTGAACTTTTGGTTTGAGGCTAGGGCTGCTTGAAGTGTGTGTTTGAGTGATGTATGAATTTTGCTAGAACCATGCAACTAATTAAATTGAACAAGACGGGAAGACTTTTGGGGGTGAGTCTCTTTGAAGATGCGAAGGAACTTGTTTGTTGTTTTCGTACAAGTCATTGCTCACTCCTTTAGACTTTTGGTGAGAACCTTTGAGGAGAATGCAGCTTTGGAGCTACTGGTTTTGAGGTCTTGCAGTACCTCAAAGTGTTTTTGCCATTCTTGGAGTGTTTTGTCCTATGACACTACGGTTGTTGTTTGCTAAAAGTTGGCAGCCTTTTTCGAACAACACCTTGGATGGGAAGGGCTATTGTTGAGTCTATACCGATAGCTTTTGTCCGCCTTGCCATCTGTTTCATTGCCACCTTCACCAAGTTCCTTGGGGACCAGGATGTTGGTTTCCTTCAAGCTTGATGGAGGTTGGGGACAAATTTTGATTTCTAAGTAGAGGGTTACGGGCCACTTTCCAACCATCTTCTTGGTTGGGTTTAGGGCTTTTCGGTGCAAAAGGATGCTGGCCTAGTTATGCTATGTTGGTCTCCATTTGTGTGTTATGCATATTGAGTGGGCATGGCGTTAGTGGCCTTTCCAATGCCATCATCGCCCCTGCC
>OOIL02004480.1:3460337-3475333 GCA_900332095.2 Cuscuta campestris | reverse complement strand
ATGGCATTGTATATAACTACATGAGAAACTATGGCATTGTATATGTAAATCTATGGCATTATATACAGGAATATGTGGCATTATGCATTGAGAGCATTGTAGTCGTCGATGATGGTAAAAAATCAACGCCAACAATGGTGGATTTTTGGCAGGGCACACACATCATCGCAGTGGAGTCGGAGTAGGCTATCGGAGGAGAGAGAAGTGACTGTAGCATGCAACAGAGACGCGGTGGTAGTGGGCCACGTTGATGGCCGCAAGAGGTCATGGTGACGACGGCAGGGGGTGCTAGCATTGGCGGCAAGCTTCCATCAACAGCAGTGAGTTTCCAATTCATTTTCATTCTTTTGTTCTGTAGTAGCGTCACCGAGGGGGTGCTGGCATTGACAATTTTTTTAGTTTTACAATTATCGTGTTTTGGTCCAAATATTAGAGTCTTAATTGCATCGGTAGGCAACACAGCATGTGAGTATTTTATTTCTTTTTAATATAAATTACTTTAGTTATTACTCCTATTTAGGGGATTTTAAGTTTTAACTCTTATTTTAGGGATATGGTATATGTTTTACTCCTAGTTTGGTCCTTTTCCCAATGAAAAATGTCAAGATTTAATTTTTATAAGAGTAAAAAAATCCATAATATTTATTTTAATATTCAACTCTCGCTATATGCTATGGCTATATAGTTAATGACTACACATTCAAAACAATATACTCCGTATTAACTTAACAAATTCAAAACAATTTACTACGGAGTAATTTTTAAGAGTGTAGTTTTATTTTTCCAATAACTATATACAAAACCACAATTCTTTCAAAATTTTTAAACATGAAATCGTAATAGATGTAGTTTAGTCATGTTATATTCACCTAATCTGATTGGAATAAATTCTGATATGATTTAATTAGGTGCGAATTAATCTGATTATAGTTATATTTAAATTTGTTTTTAATCTGATCTGATTTGATATGTTCTAATAAAAATAAGTAATAAGAAAAACTTGGGAGAGCACAACCTTAGGCCATGCTCTCTTCAACTCATTCTTATTACTTATTACTTTTTTTGGAATCAGTTAAGTTCAAATCAGACCAAATCATATCATATTAGAAGCAATGTTAAATATAATTATCTTCATATCAAAATAGAACTTATTTCAATCAAATCAGAACCATTCAGATCAAGTAAAGAGACATTGTGTTAGTCTATCTTAACTTAATGCTTGATTAAATTAATTTCTTAACCATTACATTTTTAGCTTACAATTTAATTTACTAATGGACGGTGCGTGTGTGTGTCTATATATATTATTTGGTATTGTCTAGAATCTCAAATAAGTGTATTCCACATACTAGATTTTAACCGTGCAATGCACGGTCAGAATTATACAATAATAAATAATTTTATTCATTTAAAGAATAAATATATTAGAATGAGTAAATATAGTAAAAAAATTTAATACATATCACATCCGAGTACTATCCATTTTGAATAACAATACACTTTCTAGAGGTTTTGATCATTTAAGAGTGCATTACACATAAATATATCTAACATAGAGTTCACTGTGACTAAAGTCTGATTTTTTAAGTAGTAGGCAAACGTGCGATAAAGATTAACCCCGACTTTTTTTTACCTTTGTGTTGCACGGTATGAAAATATTTTTTAAGAAAATAAAGTTATTAAAATTTCAAAAATAAGAACTAATTATACAATGGGTGTTGCTAAATCCACCCCCAAAATGACTATATCCACACTTTTTGCCAATATTTGCTATATCTACACCCATTAATATAAAGTTTATATTGGTGTGGATTTAGCAAATTTATGTGAAAGGGGTGGATACAACTATTTTTGGGGTGGATTTAGCATCACCCTTATACAATGGAATATAATATGTTTGTTTCATGTCAATACCAAAACCTCTAGATCCCCACCCACACCCTAGAAAAGAAAGAAGACCTAGTTTGTAGAGAAAAGTCATCCCTGATTTACCACGTATAACATCAAGAGGATTTAAGCTCCTTTATTAGTCCTATTACTTTCGTGCGGAGGCAACCATGCCAATCCACTGCCAAGCCTATCAAAATAGGATCAAGGTCTAATGCTTCTTTAAACAACTCAAAAAAGCTAAGGACTGCTCATATAATTCTTACAATCAGATTAAAAGATTATTTATAAATGAGGCAAACACGGTCACACACTATTTGTGCAAAAAGAGTACTTGCCACTATTGACAACAGCCCATATTCAACTCACAAAGATAATAAAAAACTCAAGTCTCATATATAGAGCATATAATTCAAAAGGTTAATACTTGAGAATAGAAACGAATGAAGAAGTAACATCCAAAGCTAGAGGAGAGGCTGAATCAGCATGATAATACAGCACATTTCCTAAAGGATCGACACAGATTATATCAAGATCAAAGCCTGCATTCTTGAAATTTTGCAGTAAACCCAAAAATGAAAAAATATGTTTGGGAATATAAAGTTTTCAGACTTAAAAAAAGAAAAAACTACTATGCAAAGCACGGATAAAACTAAGTTAGCAAAAAAAGAAAGAAATATCTCAAATGTAAACGCCAGAAGCATTCAATAACTAGTGAAGCCCTTTTCTAGTTTCGAATTGATATATTTCAAAAGTGTAAGTGGACACCTTCTATGTACATGAGTTTACGAATGGGGAAGATATTGCATCGGAAAAAGGGTAGCTACATCCTCCTATACTATTTATGTAAAAATTAGAGAATTCAACACAAAACTGAACCTAAACTTTTCTAGTATGTAGTTCAAAAATTCAACAGAGAGAAAGTGTAATGGAAACATTTTACCTTATGATAATATTAGGACTAAATCAAAGACAGCTATAAGCCACAACCTTCTAGAGAATCTGGAAAAAAAAGAATTCAAAATCAATAATTGTTTGAGAACCCAAATTTAAATTAAATTAATTTAAAACAAATTTAAGAAGAGAAAGTATACCAATTGAAGAAATATCTGAAAAGGATACAACGCATGCCTACATAATTTGCTAATGATTTTATAGCAAAAACAAAACATCTTTTATACCTTACTAAAGAGACGAATTGCATCTGTTTAAAGCGAAATCCTAGCCTGGTCCTGCATGCCAAATTGGGGTATTGCACAAAAGAGGGAATTGCATCTGTCGAAACCCTAGCGCATGATAAGGATCGGAAGAAGAATTTGTGTGTTGCAGGGCTGAGAGGGCAGGTCTCCGATTCAACAGAAACAAGCTAAAACCTTATCCTAGACATAGAAGAAACTGGTGGCGAGATAGTAGGGTCTAGAGACTTGCGTGAGATCGTGCTCGAACGGTAGATACAACATTTGAGCGGGACTTTTTTCCTACTTCTATTGTAAATAGTAGGATTAATTGTTGTGGATTCTTAGGCCCAGTTGTTCGGTTCAACTTATTTTTTCTGATCTGATATGATTCTAATACGTTCTGATCTCATCTGATATGATCTGATCTGATTGGATCTGATCTGATCTGATCTGATTGGATCTGATCTGATCTGATTGGATCTGATCTGATCCGATTAATTATGATTTAATTTAAAATTTTAAATCAATAATTTAATTTGACTTTATAATAATGTTTGAAAATTGTAATGATAATTCATATTATAATATAATCAATATTTTTTACTTAATGTTTATTTTTTAATAAAATAAAAATAGTCAATTCATATATTAGAATAATCATTCATATTATAATGTAATAATATTTTTATTTTATGATTATTTTTTTGTAAATTAGAATTATACATTAGAATAAATATTTAATTTAGATACACATTAAAAAATAATGAAATTTAGATAATCAATATATAGAAGAGATAGTATTTTTATTAAAATATCTCATCCTTATAAAAGATCAAAAGTTTAGAAACTCAAATTACAAGTAGTAATAAAAATATATTTTAAAAGTAGAATTAGATTGACATCGTAATAATGATGATGATGATGATGATGATAATAATAATAATAATAATAATATTATTATTATTATTATAATACTAATAATAATAATAATAACAATAATAATTCTTGATGGGATCTGATTTTAATAAGTCCTAATCTGATCTGATTGGATCTGATCTGATCTGATTGGATCTGATCTGATATGATTAAATCTGATTTGATCTGAATTTTATATTTTTTCTCTTTATTTATAACCAATTTTTAGAATAAAATATAAAATATTCTCTTCACATATAAATAAATTTTATAACTATTTATTCTACCTTTACTTGAAATTAGTTTTTTGATTAAATTTATTTAAATATGGACACCTAATAAATAAATTGTTTTCTTCACCAATAAATAACTCCAATATTGACAGCTAATAGTCTAATATGCCACTTTATTTAAAATATAAAAAAAATGTGAAATCAATATTTTGGTATGAAATCTTTGAAGTTCGAGAGAAGTCAGTTTCTAATAGCCTTATGTTCTACTATGACTATCGACAAAAGTTAAGGTCAAATATTGTCATTTGTTGGATTATTTTTAACCAAGTTGGTGTTCACTCATGGTCAGCTTTATGTTGCTGTTTTGCGAGTGAAGACAATGACATGATTAAAAATATTAGTCCTAGATGACAATGGAAACCCTTGGAACCATACTAAAAATGTTGCATACACTGATGTTTTTCAGAAAATTTAGAATTAATTTTTTTGTGTACACATTCAATTCCTCAAATATTATTTATTCCACTTTATTTTTTTGTCTCATTAAAAATCATGCGAGAAGTATATTTTCTTTATTGCAGTAAAATATTACATTAAGAAAATTTTTTAAATCGATAAAAAAATTTGTTCGACCCCGTGCGTGGCACGGGTCAGAATACTAGTACTAGTATATATATGTAAAGTTAAGTTTATGTGTTGTGGTGTTGACATGTAGCATGCCACATGTGCATTCACATGTACACCCATTAATGAGGTAGATTACATTCAATTGGTCCATTTGGCTTTTTAAATACGGAGTACATTTTATTGCATTTGATTAAAGGAATATTATATACCAAGGTGTTATAACATTATACAAAAATATTGTATACCTTAAAATTTTCAAATTATTTTAATTTAACTAAAAGTTTGACATACTCCGTATTAATTTTCAAATGTATATAGTAAAATTATCATTAGAAAATGTTATATGCTTTATCATTATTTTAACTATTAAGGTCAATGTTTTATTTTGTTTAATTTCTGAAAAATGTTGTAGTAAAGAAATATTACAAATTCCTTACAAGAAAAATCATTTAACCGCTGCACGGGTTAAAATGCTACGGAGTAGTATATACCGTATATAAAGTAGAGTGCATCAATTGTGGGGCCACCACATGTCAATCCACATATGTTATTTTAAGTGTACGTGGCTTTTTTTTTGAGTCACCCACATAGGCATTCTGAGTGTGTAAAACCGCTGCTTCATCGGGGAGTCTATCTGTTAATCTAAAAAAAATCCAATCAATTCTCAATTCAAATCTATCACTATAGCCGTCTCATTTTCGTTCCTAGGCACGGGTCTTCTAGAGAAGATTCGTACGCAGGGTCGCAGGGATAGGAGCCAAGGGCAGATCCGTAGCATCTGACGGATGACAACAGAAAGGGACGAAACAGAGAAAGGTCGAGAGTAGAGTTAGATCCCTAACATCCCTTTCTTCTTTCTGTTTTTGGTATTTAGGGATTCTAATGTAAAACCCATCATTTACCATCATGATCGGTGCAAAAATATGCTTTTATCCTACTGAGTAATTTAATTTTCTTTTTGTTCCTCTTGGTTGGTGCGCCAGAGAGCAGACTTTGTATGGGGTAGATTTTTAAAAAAGTAAGTCTTGCTTCTTATACATTCTTAAACTTATACTCCGTATGTTTTTTCCTCTTGGTTGGTGCAGACTTTTGTATGGAGCAGACTTAATCTAATTCTTTCTTTTCTCTTTAATCATGTCATACTTTGATTTCTATTGTGTTAATTTTAGGCTATGTTTCATGGCTATTACATTAACATATGAAACTTATATACTTAAATAAGTAAACAAAGGGCTAAATTTCATGATAAGGTGTATTTTTATGTTCTTTTAGTCATGTTACATATTGTTTTATGTTCTCAAGCTCCTTGAATTTTTCATGTATACTCGCTGATTTCTTTTCTAATATTGTTTTATGCTCTCAAGGTCTATTTTCTAATATCACAACTGAAGACATGAGAGACTAAATGAGAAAGACTATATTCAAGAAGTGCAAAGTTTGATGAATTATGTTTATAATTGCAAGTGGCTTATCCATTGAACTTAATACAAATGCAAATATGCTTTAATCCATCCAACCAACAAAGATCTGGTTGTTATTTTCTCAGAGTATTATGGACCAATTGGCTATGAGATGTAATATCTTAGACATTTTTTTCTATTTTAGGGACTATAGCTTGGCTTGATTTTTTCACTAATCTTCCCTGAAGGTAATCTTGATATCTTCTTTTTTTCTTGAACACAAGATAAATATTAAGCTTTGAGATAAATGATTTTTTTGTTTTGTGTTTCGTCTGAAAAGTGCAGCTTAATGATTTTTTTTCTCTATATCAGGCCCATATACAAAATGGCTGCCTAAAATGGGTTTAGTTGCTGCCATTCTTATTACGCCTTAACATTTAATTTTTCTTTAAAAAAACAAAACACGACTTACCTTATTAAACACCAGGCACAACATAATTATTTCAAGCTTGACGGGAGAGATGCAGATTTTGGTGCAATCGCCTTTTCCAAGCAAAAGATTCAGATGAGACTCATGAGAGAGCAACATCTGATTATTTGGAAAAGATTATGTGAATGACAACGGGTTCTCAAATGATAGATCTTGATAGAAAGCCAAACGAGGTACTTAGTTGAGATTAATTTTTTTACTCAAGTTCTTTTTGCTTCACTGATTATTTGAATTCCTTGGGAATTGATCTGTTCCAAATATACCCTATAAGTTTGCATTTTTTCAAATGGTTATCATAACATATATTGGATTATGGTTATATTTACCTGCCATGAGGGGTTTTATGAGGGTGTATTACAAGGCCTCCAACTCGAGGGTTGTCTCAGCTCCCTTGACCACCAATTTTTTTCTGCTTTTGCATAATTTCTTTCACTTTCCACTACCTTCAGTTGTTCTCTATTTTCCCTCATCCACACCATATTAATTACAGTATTTTTCATCCCTTTTTTTAGCACAACTAGATTATTCTGCTAAGGGGCTAGGAGCCAGCAATTGCTATGCAGAGACTAAAGGTTGGTGAACTGATTTCGGTTCAGTGGTTATTCTATAATGGCTACATGATTTATTTTCTAGCAATTATTTTTTTTATTATCATGGGTGTTTCTTCACCTAACAGTGTTTCTTCTTTGCCATTGGCATCTTTGTCCGCTTAGCAGGTTGTCATTGGCATATCCGGTCATTCAGTTAGCAAGTAGAAGGCATATAGTTCAGATAACTGAGAGTGTGATGTTCGACATCTTACATAATCAAAGGCTCTTTTCTTAGAACTCCCATAGGAACTTACTCCCCTTCAGGTATTTCCGTATTTATCAAAATCTTATGAAAACTTTGGTTGATTCGTTATTTTAGTTGCACTTTCTTGGTCATTTATGATCTGTGTTTCAATTTCTACATTTTTATGTAGCTCTATTTGTTTTTTAGGTGACCTAGGGTACTAAATTTCCTTTATTAGCTGTAAATATTTGTATGTTTAAAAGAAATTATATCATTTTTAAATCTATGTTCAATACGTGCAGGTTATTACTTATGAATAGATTATATCTTACGAGGGTTCTTCTCATTCAAATTAAAGGAGGATAGTGTCTGGCCTCAACCATCAATAGATCAAACTTTAATCAATTGACGGTGCAAAAGACACGAATGCTTGGTTTAGGTATCATAATAAACTCTTTATCCATGATTTCATCTACTCATTCTTTCTGAGCTAATGAAGTTAATTGTGCATTTCCTTCTAAGTTGGACTTTCGTAGTTGAAAGTTGCAAACATGCAAACAACATGCCCTTAAGCATGGCTAGAATCGAGCCTGTTAAATACTCATTAAGTTCAATAAATCTACAGTTTCATGTTCTCTATAACCTCACAGTATAATTTTCTTGCTTTCGTTGTTTAAACATTTTATTGGGTTTTGATGTTTGGGAGTTCAGTTTATTTATCATGTTAAATACATTTTTTGCTTTAAGGTGTGAAATGTGCAGTCTTGGACAAGAAAAAGGTCTTCTCTACGCATAATCAACCGTACTTTATTAACAATACGTCAGTGAAGGTTAGATTTTGTTAGTTTTTGTATTGTTTCATTATTCACCAGTTGATTTTTTTTGGTGATAAAGTCATTTGTATTAATGTAGAGTTTGTTCACAGGCTTTTCAAAAAATGGATGGCCAGATAAGATCATGAGGTCTCAACAACCAGTAGAAATCTAGCACAAGTTCATATATTATACTTCTCTTAATGGTATTATTCTTGGCTCTGTTCATCATACTCGGCATGAAGGTAGAATATAGTACCGAAGCAGTTTGTATTTCAGTGACTATTACAAATGGTGTCACTCCCAGAGGATAAGTCTTACATATGCTTATTTGTCAATGCTGATTTAGGTGCCACTTTTATATACACCCCTTATATTCAGATTTCTATCATACTGTGAGCCATGTCTCTTTACAATTTGACAAGATTGATTATTGAGCATCTAAAAGAACTTGGTTTTATATTTGGAACATTGAAGGGGTTGCTTAATAAATAAAATACTTGCTTAAAGGAATTGTGAAGGACTAAATATAATATTTTCCTTTGATCCAGAAGAAGACGATCGGCCTGCAAGAATCATAATATTTGGTGATGATGAATTTAAGAAAGAAATATAGGGGAAATCTTGAGAAATCAGTACAGCAAGAGAAACAAGGCTAGCGCTAGAGGCAAGCACATGCCGATCACTATTCTGACTAACGTGAAGAAAGAGAACATTGAGTGATCCACTTAAATTTAAAGCCTGGATACTCTTTTTTACTAATAAGAAGAAAATCCACCATTGAAGGCTCTTTGTCCATCTTCTCTAAGCCAGGTATAAAAACTAAATTCACTTAATTTGTGTTTGCTTTTATGCTGCCATGTTATCACTGCAAATTTTATTTGAAGCTTCGGATCGTATATATTGGGATGCTATATTATGTTTCATTTGTTTGGAAACTTCTTTTCAACAATTGCATAGCACCTAGCTAGCAGATTATTTCCTTTTTTGTAATTTCAAAGAACCATTTACTCGGGCGGTTTCTTTCACCTTCTATGAGATTCAATTACTCTATGTTCCCTTTCCTCCAAGTCCACATCATATTAATTATTTTCATCTCCAGCTTTTTTTTGCGCATCAAGGTTGTTTCATTAATTGAGTTGAATGTGCAACTGAATGTGCTTGCTACTTGCTAAACCGTACATGAGTATAAATCAAGAATGCCTAAGTTTGGAGTCAATGAGTTGGTTCGTATTGAACACCATAGGTGCATGCAAATTAATAAGGAAAACAGAAGTTTTAACTGCTGCTTGACCTATAAAAAAAATAAATAGCCTTGGCTCAGCTTCAATTTAAATGGCCAAGTAAATACTAGAACTTAGTGAAGCTCCTAATGAGTGAATATTGAACGAGTTACACATACTCCGTATTAGATTTTCTCACAGGCTAAGATCTTCTAGATATTCTGTTTTAGACTATTTGTTGAAAATGTGTAGTGCTGAATTGCTAATAAAACATAGTATTCTTTACACGATGATTCTTTTGACAATAGAACCATTGACATTAATATGACATTGGCACGCTTCAGGAGATGAACCATTGACATTAACTTGGGGAGACGAAGGCAATAAGGACATTATTGCTTCTATACTTGGGTTATTTGCATTGTACAAATCTCGCTTCCATTGTCCGAAACCTTAATCTTTACTATGCTTGAGTTGATTATTATTAAAAGAGTAAATTTCATAATTGGTCCTTTATAACATGGGGGTTTCCATATTTAATCCTTTATTACTAAATATTACCCTCGTAGTCCTTTTTTTAAGGATACCTTTCCACAAATGGTCCTTTTTTAATCTTCTATAGTGTTGGTGTTAATTTAAAGGCTAAAAGTATAATTTGACATCAACATTATGTCTAGTGACGTATTCTGATATTGATTAAACGGATAACACAAAAATAATAACTATGATTGTGGGTTAGGATTCTGACGAAAGATCACATTTGTAGACTATCGTTGTCGTAAAAAGCGACTGTAATTCACAAACGACGCAAACGGAACAGCCTTTGGAATTGTGTATGACAAAAAAGATATATTATCATTGTGAAATTACACTTTTAGCTCTCAAATTAACACCAACATGATAGAAGATCAAAAAAAGGACTATTTGTGGAAAGGTACCCATAAAAGAAGGACCACTGGGATAATATTTAATAATAGAGAACTAAATAGGGAAACCCCCTATTATAAAGGACCAATTATAGAATTTACTCTTATTAAAAAAAGGTACTTTATTTGTGAAAGAAGTGACCAGACTCTTTGCGCCTGTTTTTTGCTTGACCATCCCTATTTGAAATAAACTGGGATTTTTTTTCAAAATATAAGTTTGATGTGTTTTTTACTATCCCACAATAATCTAGAGATATAGATGAAATTCATCACTTAATAATTTTTAATGTTATTCATTTTCAGGCATCATAATTGCAATAAAAAATCATATCTATAGTTAAAAATTAATTACATTACACATACCTTTACATTATTAGAAAATTAAAATAGGTAATACTAATAGAATGTTGAACTTTTAAAATGTCATCTTTTTTAAAAATAAAAAGTTTGAATTACATTGTTAGAAAAAACAAAAAGAGTTTACAAGGAAGTAATTTGGGAGGGGAGCTGCGCAGAAGATGATGACGATGCCCAATCTGGCTGCGCCAAGCTTCGCGCAAACGAAGATGGCGGTAGACGAAGAGGATGCAGGCGAAGAAGAACAGATTGTGGATGGGCTAGGATTATACAAAGGGAAAGTGAGGATAGTGAACTGCCAAGAGCCAGCAGAGGAGACGATGCTGCTATGGGGATTACAACAGCCAACTCTCTCGAAGCCCAACGCCTTCTCCAAACAGTCCTCCCTCCAGCTCCGCCTGGACTCCTGTGGCCTCTCTCTGTCCATTCTTCAGTCCCCTTCTTCTTTGGTATGCATCTGGATTTTCAAATTCAACCTAATCGATTTGAGTTTAGGGATTTGATTGTTGCGGAAGTATGAATTTGGGAGTGTAATTGTTTCTTTTTTCCCCTTAATTTTTACTACGTAGAAATGTTTGATGAGCTGTGCTATATATGTGCACCAAATTCTATTTTTTTCCCCAGAATTTCACCTGAACCAGTAATTATTTGGAAAGTAGGGAGTTTGTGGTAAAAATTGAGTTTATGTACTATTAAACGAGTAATTTCTTGTGCATTTTTTCTATAAAATGCTTTTTGTTACTCCGTATTAAGAAAAGCAGAGAAGTTGAAGAGTTTGCTAAATAAAATGTGGGAGTGTTTGAACAAAATTGTTTGTTGTGATTTTAATGTATTGCCAATCCCCTCTATCATCATGAACACCTTATTCCCTATTAGTTGGGGTCCATAGCATTCAATTTATAGCGGTAATAAATTGAATGAAATAGTTTACCGTATAAATTCATGCAAAGAAGCATAGTGGCAAAGCTTGTTGTTGGTTTATATATGGCGATGAAGGTTTTAAACTTTCATCTCATTATTTCTTTCATTCTTTGCAAGTAATTTCCTACCTCTGTCCCAAAATAAACTTCACACTTTTCTTTTCCGTACATTCTAAAATAATTTTTTTTGTTTCCTTATTTCCTTTTAAAGTAAATGAATGTGTAGCGCTAATAATTTCTTTTTCTTGTGAACAAATTCTAACTATACACTTTTGACTTACAATATTTTTCTTGAACTCTGTGAAGTCAAAGCATGGAGTTTGTTTAAGGACATAGGGAGCATTTCTTACTTTAACTATAGGTTGCATTAGACTAAATAAACTCTCATTTTGAGAAGGGAGCTATGCAGTAGTTTACTAGTTTAAGATAATTATCAACTTTTCCAAGGCATGAATGTCTTGTTCGAGAGCTCATGCAGCACTCATTTTCTCCTTTTATGTTTGAGTTGCCAATACTCCTATCATTCTCCCTGTTGTTTCCACAAATACCAAAACAATAAGAACCATTTTGTTTCCTTGTTCGGCACTTTAAGCAGTGCTAATCCCTGAATTGAGTGCACGATTACACGGTTACTTGGCTAACTTTGGAGATGATGTCATTCTAAAGCCTGCAACGATGACATTGAATTCACTTTTAAGGTAGTGTTTCCTATTCTCCACAATAGTTTCTTCTATTCTCATTCCAGGGATGATGACATTCTAAAGCCTACTTGTTTGGTTTTTGTGGGAAAAATAAATGAACTGATGTGTTTGTCAAGAGTCAAGACTTAAGCGTATTGCTGGAATTAACAAAGGATTGTAACTCTCCTGTCTTTCCGTGTGTAATGAAAGATGAAAATTTTCCCACACACTTTCCAGAACTGTTGGAGCTGTTTATAGCTTCTTTGGACTATGCCTTCCATCTCCGTGACATGTGAGAAACCTGTAATTACCGCAACCTGTGGTATCATGGTTCCAAAATAGCATATTGCAGTTGATATTTGTGTTATAAGCTAATAATGGGATTACTGTCTTGTGATACTCTGCACCAGTGTTCTCAAACTCCATTTTTCATACCTCAAATGGTCAATTACAGGCATATACTTCTTCAACTTTTGGGAACGCGGTTATCTGGTTGTCTTGTTCAGTGATGCGGGATAACATTCTTAAAATCCCTCTTTCTCAGTTCCTCACACAATTTATATTTTTACAGAATTACAACTACAATCACTATTACCTTGAATGATCAACTATAGACATTCTTTTGACTTTAGGGAACTCCTGGAGTAACTGGTTCAGTAATGTGGGATAGTGGAGTTGTTCTTGGAAAATTCTTAGAGCATGCTGTGGAATCAGAAGCAATTTCGCTGCTCGAAAAGAAGGTTGTTGAATTAGGATCTGGCTGTGGATTAGTGGGGTAATGAATATTGGTGCTTCAGCTTGCCTTTTAGTGTCGATCTTACTTTAATCATCATTAGTTAAGAATATCTATAATAGCAAACCAACTTGGAAAGGCTGTTAAAAGCTAAAATGATATTCTGTTGTAGAGATTTTGCAGACTAGTTCGGGACACTTCTGACCAGCAATTGTTTATAAGCAGACCAGTGTTGATTCTACTTTAATCATTCGCATACTGCAAAGCTTTACCAAGTTAGACTTCATTGTTTATAAGTATACTGCCATTTCTTCTCACTGTTATCATTTCCAGGTGCATCACTGCCTTTTTGGGTGCTTGGGTTATTCTTACTGATCTCCCAGATAGATTGAGATTACTGAAGAAAAATGTTGAAGCTAATTTGTATGGGTATGTAAAAGGTTCAGCAACAGTGACTGAACTCACTTGGGGAGACGAACTCGATCCTGTTCTGTGTAATCCTTTCCCTGATTATGGTAAGATGACTAACCTCTCTTCAAAGACCTGAATGCCTTGATAATTCATTTTTTTGTTCATCAACTCTTTCCATAAAAAAGAGGTAAGGTTGAAATTTACTTTAAAAAGAACATGTCAACCGCACAATTCATTCCTTAAAATGAATCAAAGTTTGTTTGTGAGAGTAAAAAAGGAGATAATGAACTTTATATTGGGAAGGAGGGTGCATACCGCCTTTGCATTACATCGGTTGATTTGTGAATTAATGAAGAAAATATATTGAAACTTAATGAAATGGCCTGATCAAAGAACTTGGTTTGTGAGTTAATGAATAAAATCATTTACTGCATAAAATTTATGAAAACGACCCAACTGAAGTGTTGACACCATTTCTTTAATGACCGAGGTAAAAAGTTTAACGTAAAAGCCTATTTTACACTAGTACCTACTACGGGGTATTCCATACTAAGGACTTTACGAATATGATTTATAATCCAAAATTATCCAGAATACCTTGTTTGCTGGATATATGTCTCTATTTGATGTATGAAGCCTGAAGTCTCCTCAATTGACATCATGTTATGTTCTTCTATTGACTAAAAAAATGGACAGCTGCTATATCTTTTAATCCTCCATCATTGCAGTTCTGGGTTCGGATGTCATTTATAGTGACAGTAATGGATTTGTTGGAAACGCTAAAAGACCTGTGCGGTTCTCATACAACAATTGTTTTAGCTGGTGAACTTAGAAATGGTACTCCAAGTCTCCAACTGTATGTAGCTTAAGAATATTACGGAGTAGTAAATATAGTAATCTCATATTCTTCTTGTTGCAACAGATGCCATCCTTGAATACTTCTTGGAAGCAGTGTCAAAGGAGTTCATTGTGGGGCGTGTTGATCAGATGCATTGGCATCCAGATTACCTCACTCCGCGTGTCGTCATTTACATTTTGGTGAAGAGGTAGAAATATGGAGACCCAAATGTTACCTTTGTGCCGGAGCCGTTGGATCAACGACTTAGGTCCCACTAGTCAAGATGCTAGGCCCACTATGCCTGTCGTTGGATGACTAGGGTTGGCTAGGCAGAGTGCCGCATGGTAGAGAATCCGCTTCTTATCCATTCATGGTTTTGGTTCTACTTGACGCCTTTCAATATTTCTAGGGCATTGCTCAAGTTATTGTTTGCTTTGTATTGAGAAAGTCTTGATGTTTTGTAAAACAACAAATAAACTTAGTAAAATCCCACAGAAAAGAGTTTATTTTGGTGTTACGTTCATGAAAATTACGTGACTCAAATGCATGTTACATAAAGCAAAGAATTATGTTATTTGGGGGGGGGGGGGGG
>OOIL02004480.1:3449690-3460254 GCA_900332095.2 Cuscuta campestris | reverse complement strand
AAAAAAAACATTCTACTCTCTTTAATGTTAAGAACAAGTGTTAGGCTTGACTCATCCCAAAAGAGCTCTCAAGAGGTGAGGTTTGCCTCATACTTATTAATGGGTTCCTCCATGTTAGTCGATCAAAAATGTTACTTGCACACCAACACACTGTGCACTACTTGTACACCATGTTTTGCACTCACACACGGGCACAAAATGTCTATGCGATACAGGCATTTCTTGCGAGTGTATGCCGCACTAATACTTCCTTTGTCCCGTTAAATGCTTCCACATTTGACTTGACGCAGAAGTTAAGAAAAAACACAAATATACGATTGAAAGTAGTGTAGAGGAGAGAGAAATTATATGCGCCACAAAGTCTTTCCAAAAGTGGAATCTTTTTAGACTGGCAAAAAAGGAAACGTGGAATCTTTCTATGCGACGGGGAGAGAGTATATGGGAGAATCAAAATGAAGCATGTGAGTGAATGAAAAACAACCTTATATTCTTATAATTGAGGAGAAATGTGTATCAATCACCAATGAGCCCTCCTCCTACATGGCAAAGGCCAAGCTGCAGCTCATCTAGAACTCTTGAGACTTACAGCTGTTGTTCTCGCTCCCCTTCCGCTGCACAATCTTAACAGTGACTTCTTTGTCTTCGTCATCCATCACACGTACGTCCACCTCTGTGCCATTAGACCTTTTCTTGAACCAGAACCTTTCCTTCATTGAACTTCCATTGTTCTGTCTCTTCTTCTTCTTCTCTATGAGACCCTCAAGTTTTGTCACTTCCCTCCTAAGCTCATTTATGTAGTCAATGGCATCCCCATTTATGTAGTCAATGGCATCCCCAACTGTTGATGCTCTATCATTCTTGATTTGTATATAAATGTGAATGTCAAGCAGAAAAATTAGAATTTTTTGCAACATAACCCTACCTTTGAAGGGAATTTTGGTACTAATACAATAGTCAATTTTACATGAGTCATTTTTAACACTCACATAAACTAAATCTCTCTATGCTCCCATAAAAAAAAGAAGAAGAGTAAAAGCTGTGTTTTTGGTGAAGTTTTTTTTATTGTTGTTTTGCGAAGATTGTTCCTTGATGATTGTGTTTGCATTTACTAGATAGGAAAACTTAACCCACTTGATTCTTGATGATTAGTGGAAGTTTTGATACTATTATTGAACGGTTCCGTGATTTGCTTCACGATTCGGAATTTCCATGTAAATCACGTGTTCTCTATTTATATATGCTGTTTTTTTGTGCATTGTGTTGACCCTTGTCGGCCGTTTCCACTTCCGCTTCATTTGTCTATGCTTTCCCAACAAAGTGGTATATATTTGAAAATTATTTGATTGGGGTTGATCGGGTCATTTTCTTTTTTTAAAAAAAGGAACATTAAACATGATGAAATCTAGCTTCTTTTGTTAAAAAAAGACTTCTTTTTGACACTATGACTCTTTCTTTTATAGGACATATGGAGTATAGGACCAAAGATACTTAAGCTCACCCTAATAATGGGGCATAAGTACATTATTACATTACCTTTGTGGGATTTGGAATCAACTTCCTCAAAGCTTGAAATTTGTCTTTGAATTGGACTCTCCTTGGCTTGTCCAAGGCAAAATGTGCATCATCCTTATCACCTCTGCTTTTGCCAAAATCTTCCATGAAAGCATTACTCCGTATTTAACTCAAAGCCCACATTGCTCCCATAATCACTCCCAACCACACTCTGGTGAAAAGCACCTTAGTTTATTAGCTCCTCATCTTTCTCACCAAAGAGAGAGCTGATACTTTAGGGCCCCATAAAGCCATAGCCCCTCTGAGGCACAGAGTGGAAAGAGTCTGTGGCACTTGAATCTTGGGATATGGCATCTCCAAGGAGACCCCCTAATGAGTTGGGGAAAAAACCGGACGGTTCCGGGTAGGCGTTAGAAAAGGGAACGAAAGGGTTTGGGATCAAATGGGAGATGCCATGAAGATCTGGTGCTTGGGGGTATGGGAATTCCCATTGAGGGGTATAATGGGAATTTCTTCCATTGTTCTCATTGTTGTTGGGGTTGTAGCACTGTTCCATTTCAAGAATCTGTTCTGCCTTCATGTCAATAACTTGTTTATAAAAGAGTTTTGCTGGTAAAGGGTCTGCTTCTTCTCTTCTTTCTTCTTTTTCTTATATAGATTGTTTCAGTTTGTGATTCTTGGAACACAAATCTTATGAATTCTTAGCTTTGACTTGGCACATGATAATGTTGGGTGTGTTGCAGAGCTCATAACAAACTATAATGTACTGCACAAGTACATGAAACATAAAGAGGAAAAAAGGACAAGACTTTGCCAGGCCCATCTTTTTCATTTTTTTTAATTTTGTATGAAATAGTAATTTTCTATTTCAAGTTTATGGGTTTATGTTAAGAAATAAGTGAATTTTTCATCTTTTCAGTTAAATACCTATTAATATTTTTAGTGTATGACTGCAATTTATACAATTCGATCTTCCTTCAATTCATTTGTATGAATGTTTGGCTTAGAGTCATTGCAAGAATAAAGAATTAAGATAAATATAAATGAGAATATATATATAGTTTGGTTCAAATAAGAATGAAATCTAATGAAAGAAATAAGAATATACCAGAACTGTTCGATTATGCTGATATTATTACGTGAGAAAGAGTTCTAAATCTTTTGGTCAAGGGTCTTTTTAGTCATTTTCTTTTTAACATCATCTCTCTCACGACTAGCACCACTAAATGTTGATCAATTCTTATTTTTCAGCCACGATCTTTGTTTCTTCCCCAATTTAAAAGATTACCATTTTTAATGTGTTCATTGCATAGTTTTCAGAACCGAACCGGTGATCGAACCGGTCAAGGCACTGATTCACTAGTTTACTGGTCGAACCAGTGGTTCGAGCGGTGGTTCAAACATTTTTAATATATATATGGTGTTCATTGGGGTAAATCAGAGAAATAGATTAAGACCTATTGACTGCCTAGTGCGGATCGTTCCTTTCTAGCGATGCTCTTGATGCATCGAACATTGAAGAAAGTTGAGGAAAGTCAGCGGCGACCTTGATGCATAGAATCGGAAAAGAAGACGAGAGCCTTTTGAGATTTCCGATTCCAGCCCATTTTTTGATGTTTTTGACATGATTCTTTGAGCTCTTGAATCGTTTGAAGCCGAGCAATCACTTCCTAGGCTTGGTTGGGTGATTTCGCTGCTGGAAAATGGCAAAATCGCAGGTCAAAATTGCGGAGTTACTGTTCATCGACGAACACAAATTCTTCATTTGGCCTCGTTTCCAGCTCGATTGATGGCTAATTTTTGGGGTTTAGGAGCGGCTTCGGATGCTTAATCAAGGTCTGAAGTTGGAATTCCATTCCAACTGAAATCCCTTTCGATTTGAGCATTTTTTGGATTCTTTGGCACTGTTCACAGTCCGAAATTGAAACCCAGGTTTCACCATGTTGCTGGGGTCTTTTGCTTCCAATTTTTTGGCTTTGAGCTCGGTTTTCAGGGCCCTTTCAATGTCTATTGCTGGGTTTTGGATTCACATAACATGTTTTAATCTTCTTGATTTTTGGTGCTCGAATCACTGTTCATGTTCTTGGATACTGCCTGCTGCTTTGCTACTGGTTTGGGCTGCTGCTTGGCCTGGTTTGCTTTGCTGTTTGAGGTTGTTTCTAATTTGAATATGGGCTGACTCTCTAGTGCATTTTGGCTATAACCTTCATTCAATGTATTGTTTTACCTTCTTCATTTGGGACTGTCCAGAGGTTGCTGCCTGTGTGGTTTGATTGGCTTTTGGGTCTGTTTCTTGGCTTGTTGTAAGGTGAAATGTATTTGAATTAGGGCTGTACCATTATTGGGTGTGGAAATCTCTGATTTTCGGGCTGCCATCTCCAAACAACAGCCCCTCCTGGGGGGAAGGGGGTTTGATGTTTGCTAGCTGAACTCATGTACTTGAGGGATGGGGATGGTATGCATTGGTTGCTGGCAGGCCAACCTTCTTCCTTTTGCACTGGATGATTTTCTTCTGCCTCGTTTTGGCCTACCACTGCCCAGGCCACTCAAATCTCTGGTTGGCATTCATACTTGGTGTATAAGGCAGTTCTTGGGCAGCCTTTCTACTTGGTGTTTGTAATGCTGAATCATGGGTTAATCGAGGTTGTCTCTGGGTGGGGAAAGGCCGCTGTGTTGCTGGTTTGTGGCTGCCTAAGGATCCATCTTCTTGGCCCCTTTGTGAGCCATGAATTGGCCGTGTTTGGAAGGGAGCAGGCTGCACTTTTCGGTGGTGCAGATTCACCACCCTGTGGTGGTTTTGCTGGGTGTGCGGCTGCTTGGTTGGCTTTCTGACTGTGCCTTAGTAACTGCTTTACCTTGTGCTAACAGCCACTTTAATGGGAAACCATTGTTGAGCCTTGGGCTCCAATGTTTCAACACCACAAAAAGGGAAGGATTCGATGTAACCCCCTGGTGATTGAAGTATGTTTTAACCATATAAGCAGCTGGTTTGGGCTGGGGCAGAGGCAGTTTTCATATGGCGCATCTGTGGTTGTGGCTTCATGACTTCACCACCCGGGTTACCTTGTGACCTTTTGGGGTGGAGGAGGACATATGAATGGCTGCTTCCACCTTCTCTTCTTTGCCCTTCTCTTTCTTTTTTGGCCAAGTTTTTGGCATGACCTTTGTGATCTCATACCCGATCTATTGTGGGATACTAGTACCAAATGTCACGCCGTCCTTGTAGGGCTGAGGCTTCCTCTGGCGTTTGGAAATGGTGGCTCCTTGGATTATGGGTACGATATTTCAAAATTGGGGGTGAACTTGAAGATCCTAGCAATGCTGAGGGATATGCTGATGCAGTGGCAGGCATTAACGCTTGTGACCCTTCGGTTTTGGTGTCTTGAGGATTAGCAAAGCTCTCATGACCACGAAAGCTTGATTGTTCCAATGATGATGGATTCCATACCTTCGGAGGATATTTTTGGGATTAACGCATGTTGATGAGGACAGTCCTTGAGCTCTCAACCCGGTGGTGCTTACTTTCGGAGTTTGATAATGACGGACCTACCTTTTGATGTTCCTTTGAGGATGACAATGCATGAAGACGAGGATGGGCCTTGGTGATGGTGATGATCATGTTTCTTTGTGATGTACATTTATTCCCCTGGTGCTTGTACTTGTTTATTCATGTCTTGTTGATTGGGCGTGCGTGCCTTTGGCGTGTGTGCCACTATTTCTTTGATTTTATAGGGGTATGCCCCGGTGCATTGTATGTTTACTTCGTGGATGTATTTTGTATTGACTCTCGGATATTAATAATTTACATTTTATCCTTGGAAAAGAAGACGAGAGAGAGGGGGTTTAATTGTGTTATCCCAAGTGGAGCAGTAGAGGAGAGACTCGAAGGTATGTTGATCGGTTAGGGGTAATTGTTTATGAAAGTGGACTAATAATTTTTTTAAATATAACTCTGGGCGTCGCCCAGTCGCCAAAACGCAGCCTTCTAGACGCGTAAAGGACGCCAAGGTCGCCCATGTTAAAAAAAAAGCTAGGCGTGAGGTCAAGCGTCTATATCACCTCGCCCAAATGCGTAGGCAACGCCTTGATAAGTATGGCTTTGCTAAAGTAAAGCCATAATAAATTAAATTGAACAGAGAAGCCCCTACTAATTACAAGTTTGCTAAGATTATACTTCCTCCATCGCAATAAATAGTGCTTATTTACTATTCACATGGTCAAATTTTATTCACTTTTTTTTTCTCTATTTTCGTTAGTAATTTGATAAAATAAAGTACTATTGTCACTACTAGTTTTGTAGATCTTTTGATGTTGTATTTTAATATGTAATTTTTATTTTTTAACTATATACTATTTGTCATATAAAATAATTTGAAAATAATTTCAGTTAAACATCGTAAACCGAAACAAGCACTATAAATTAGGACGGAGGGAGTAGTACCAAACCTACATACAATACACACATATGTAACATCACTAACATGCATGAAGATTTGTGATTTAAGCAGTGTCATATTCATGGCAAAGAAGCTATCCCTTTCAAGAGATAAAGCAAATAATATTTGATCTGTTTCTTATCCTTTTTAACAAGCTACATAGTAGCCTCCAATTTCATGAATCAAACTGATGCTAATTGCTAAGCTCGTATCACTTCAAATTTGTTAGAGTGACAACCACACATGCAACCAGCCTCATGTACTACCTGGTTGGTCCACCAAGCTTTTTCAGACAAAAGATGCCATAATACCACTAATTGATCATGAATCCCAGGAGGACTCGGATACAAAATATATTCTGAATTGTGACGCTCAATAAGGCCCCTTGCCGATTGAAGCACAAGAGGCAAGGAGGAACGACACCAGGGGCACTTATGGAGACGTTTGATCCACGGCGAGATGCAATCACAATGGAAAGCTTGAGAGCAGCAAGGCATCTCACTCCATGCCTCGTGTGATTCGATTATTCCCAAGCAGATGGGGCAGGTCCACTCCTCTTCCTCATTTGCCTCCTTTTTTTCACCTTCCCCGTTTGCCTCTTTTTCTTCCTCTTCCTCCTTTGCCCCCTTTTCTTCTTCTTCCTCTATTCCCTCTTCCTCCTTTGCCTCCTTTTCTTCCTCTTCCTCCTTTGCCACCTTTTCTTCCTCTTCCTTCTTTGCCTCCTTTTCTTCCTCTTCCTCCTTTGCATCCTCTTCCTCAGTTACCTGCCAAGCAACTCTATAAATAGCATTAGTTAATTTCAAGAACCAATCTTGTATTAAAGCCTCGTCGTCCTTTTCATTAACGTCTCGTGTGCCCACAATTAATTTCTTGACAGAATCAACAAAATTTGCCTGATGAATTTCATGTTTTTCTGTTTGAATATGATAATCGACATCGGTATACACTTCATCATTGTAAGGTATGTGCTCTGGGTAGATTGCTTGACCTTCTTCGTCGATTAGCGGGAGTGTGATGTGAGTCACCTCTAATATATGCACCACAAACTTTGGAGCTGAGTTTAGCAGATGTGAGATGGCAGCAGCCCCGAAGCGGAGTTTGTCCATAATATACTGATGAGTGTCTTTGGAAACCCTAAGGGCGGTAAGGGTTTCAGATAATTTTAATTCTAGACTAATATCATCTATTATTAATCCGTCTCTAGACCAAGGAAGCTCAAGGGATGATTGCCTTGTCTCCCGCCAATCCTTCTCCTCCAGAAACTCATTCACAGGATTTCCTGCCACGCTTAATCTCAGGACGCACTGGACTCTGAACACAACTGGTGCTGAAGAGGACGTACCTGGAGGAGCTGCTGCGGCGGCAGCGATGAGGGTTGCTGTTGCTGGGTCGGCGATGGGGGATGCGGTGGCGATGGAGGCTGCTGCTCTCAACGATGAATTTAGGTTTTTGTTCAGGACGATATAGCATTCGGCTTCATAAAGGGGTCTGATTGATCCGTTCCGTTCGTATCCGAAAGAAGCCGCCATCGTTCAATTTCTTTATCAAAGTTATACAGGGATTGACGAAGAGCACCTGTATGAATTACCCCGTATATATATACATAGAGAAAGATAATTCAAATGCTATTAGGAATTGGTCTTTTTTTAAGAGTAGGGAATGTATGAAAAAAGGGCCACCAATTCAAATGCCATCGTTCAATTTCTTTATCAAACTAGATAATTCAAATGCTAGTTTTGAAAAAAGGGCCACCAATTAATGTTTTTCGGTGCAATTGTTAAAAAGTTACAAAATAATGTTTTCGGTACAACTGTGGTTTCGAAAAAACGAGTCGAGAAAAAGGTTTATATAACTAGAATGCATTTCGTACCATCTGATACACGATTGCTCTAAAAGTTCTGGAAAAGACAATTTCCAATATTTTATGTTTTGCTACGACTTTTAACAAAGTCAAAGTCAAACATTATCATTTGTTGGACTATTTTAAATCAATTCAGTGTTCACTTATAGTCAACTTTGTGGTGCTGTTTCACGAGTAAAAAGAAAGGCAGAATCCTTTAATATAATATTCCAGAGTTGATAGCCTAGAATGATGACACGTGGCAAGTGAAAGGCTCCTAATTTGCTTACACCTCGGATGACACGCGCCCAATTATTAGCGGAAGTTCTTCCCAGGCAGGCAGGCAGTATCGTTCTTTCGACCTTCTTCTTCGCATTCTTCCCCGAAGGAAACTAAAAATAATTGGATCTTCACGCAAGGAAACTAATTTGATTCAGCCCTGATTCCTCGATGCCTTGGATTTTCACTGAAGGAAAGAAAACCCAGGTACCGATTCGACTTTCCATTCTCTTCTTCGGCTACCCCAATTTTACCCTAATTTATTCCGAAAAATTCTTTTATTTAAAAAAATTCATATTTAATTGTCATTCATCCGCGTTTCTCAATCCATTCTTAATTTGAAATTCTTCCATTTTTCTTTTGCTTAATTCGTATGGGTGACCAAATGCTCTTTGATTAATTTTCTTAGCCAATTGTGCTTTTATTTTCAATTTTTTTGGCCCTGCAAAATCAGTACCTACAGGTCTTTTTCTTTTTTATCTTTCATTTTATAGACTTACTTAACCGTAAATCTGATTTTTTTACTTCAAAAATGGAGTTGTTTTGCAATCTAGATTACTTAAGCAATGCTCAATATGTGTTAGACAAATTACCTCAATGAGAAGGAGAGTCTAGGTGACATTTCACGCTGCTTCGTTTCTCTAATAGGCATGCTTCAATCAATAGTGGTGACTGGTGAGGTTATACTATTTCACCCAACAAATGCCATAAACAAGCCTGGATATATCAAAGCTTGAAGGTGGGTCAGGTTCTCACACAACTTTAATTTCTTTAAGCTTTAAAGTCTTCCAAGGTGATAAATCTCACTCTTAAGCTTAGGATTTTTTTATCCCCCATGCGATTCTGTGTTTTGTTTATTAAAAAAATGTAATGATTTGTTTGTTTTGCCTTCATGGTAGGAATGAGTACACACTGAATGGAAAGTCTATTGACAAGGTATGAGAGAACAAAGGATTATTCTATTTATTAAATGGTGTTGAGACCAATTTTTCTAAAGTGTATGTTTTTTTTTAGTTTTTAATTTTATTTTGATCTGTTTTCGGGATATTGACATGCTTGCACTTACAAAGAGAAATAATTTGAAAAAAGTAAATTTAATCAGAAAATATTTTCATATCAAGGTTTAGTTTGTAGTAACTTATTGTGGGCTTTTTTGAATCAATGTTTAAGTTGCTTTCATATACAAAGAATATACTCAACTTTCAGTTTGTATTGTTGTATCTAAAATTCTATATTATATCTACTTTTATTTTATAATTATTTACTTAAAATAAAAAATTAGCAAATTTAAAAATAACATGCGTTCGACCCCGTGCGTAGCACGGGTTTAATACTAGTTAAGAATATAAATTCTAGATGATAACGAAAATCCTTGCAACTACACCAAAATTGTTGTATACCCAAAAGTCTTTCAAAAATAGAGATTTAGAAAATCTTTGAGATGTTCGCTTTTGAATTTGTATATAAGAATTTTGATAGAAAATATTTAATTTACTAAATTATTTATTTTATTTTGTTTTTAATGTCTAGTAATAAAAAACATATTAAATATATTTAAATTCAATTTAAAATATTGCATTGAAGTTAATTTACAGAAGTGTCAAAAAATTCATCCAAACTCGTGCATTGCACGGGTTAAAATATTAGTTTATATACCAAGGAAAGGATTATTGGTTTTTGCGTGTTTGGAGTTTGAATGTAATTTTAAGTCACTATTTAGTTGTTTCGCTCTCTTGTTTTAGAATACCTAAAAAACTACTTTTATCTCTCTTTTTTTTAACTTTTAACAACAAAATCGATTGAACAAGCGCCTGAAAAAACCCATAGACGAATTAGTGCAATAGGGGCATACAAAAAATAAAACTATGCAACAATATAGGGTCTTAAAACACAATCTTTTCCTGAAACCATTGTCTTGGACAAAACACTAAGTGAAAGTGGGAATAAGGCACACATCTAGACGATGCAGCTAGTGGGAGCTCCCAGAGCAGGCGGATTCTTTTCAGCTTCATCCTGGGCATCAACAGCAACAATATCAGGAGGAGGCAGATAGAAATCAGCAGCATGAATGAGCCCAATAGGCTAATCACATTTAGACAGATAAAAGGAAAAAAAAAGGAAGTAATAATAGCTCATATTTAACATTAGAAAGAGGTAAAATATATTACAACTCTCAACCTGCTGGTCATCAACAGCATCAATTTCAGGAGGAGGCAGCATATTGATTTCGGCAGCATTAATGTGAGCAATAGGCTGATCGAATTTAGACAGATAAAAGGAAAAAAAGGAAGTAATAATATATCTCACAATCAACATGAGAAAGAGGTAAAATTGCAGTAAATTTTTATTTGTACAATGCTCAACCTGCAGGTCAACAACAGGAACAATAGGCAGATTGAAATTGGCAGCAGGAATGAGGAATGAGCCCGATAGGCTGATCGAATTTAGACAGATAAAAGGAAAATAAGGAAGTAATAATATATCTCACAATCAACAT
>OOIL02004480.1:3424525-3441852 GCA_900332095.2 Cuscuta campestris | reverse complement strand
TCTGGACCGAAATCCATTCGGTCCGAGTTCGGTCTGGACCTATCGGTCCGGTTCGGTCGGTTTTTTCGGTCTGGACCTAAATGTGAACAGCCCTATCGGGTAGGAGGGAGAGGGGGCTGTCGGGTAGGGGCTGGGGTAGGGGGAGGTAAGGCCGTGGGGTAGGTGAGGGGTAGAGAAGTAGGCTTGGGGGTGTTGGCGGTGCGGGTAGGGGTTTGGCCGTGGGCCTAAATGGCCCGGGTTAGGGTTTGGGCTGGTGAACTGTCTGGAGGGCTGCCCGAGGGTGTTCCGTGCATTCGATCCGGAGCTACGATCGCTACCACGACCCCGAGATGAACCGCCACGGTGCAGGGAGTACTGCTTCTGCTGCCTGAAGCCTCCCCCGCCGCTGGAATCTGACCGCCCGCCACCTGCGCTGCCATGCCGCCGCGGGCCGCCACTACCGGCGTAGAACGCCGTGCCGCCATCCCCCGTGAAGCTTCCGACGCCCAATTCAGCCCATTGTTGTTCAATTAAGAGAAGGGCCGAGCGTGTTTGGAAAAAGGTCGGGGGGCGTTTGGTATTGAAGAAACGACGTTTGTGCTCGAAAATCATCTAGGAGGCCACGCAAGACTTGAAGAACAAGTTGTTGTTCGGAGACGGTGGCATCTACATCATCCAACCAATCCGCTAGATTCCTTAGGGTTTGACAATAAGCAGCGATGGAGAGAGAACCCTTCGTGGTGGTGCGGAGTTGGTGTTCAAGTTGCATCGCCCGGGCCGGCTTGTTGTCGTGGAAGATGTTATAGATGGCTTTCCAAAGCTCGGATGCAGAGTTTGTTGTGGAGAGAACAAGATTGAAAATTTCATCATTAACCGTTGAGAGAATCCAACCTTATATGAGAGCGTCAAGTTGGAACCATTCCGAGTCATCGGCGTTATATGGAGACGACTTGCCGGTGAGGAAATCACCCAAAGAGAACCTTCGAATGAGGAGGAGGAAGAGCCGGCTCCACTTTTTGTAGTTAGGCTCGGAGAAGCTTAGGAGAATCAGCACATGGAGTTTCACGTTAGAGATCGTCGTGAACGCCAAGTGTTTAGTTGGGGAAGAGGACGTCGTGCCGGTAACCGAGATCTTCTCGGACATGATACCCGGTGATAGGGGGGTTGCTCGCCGAGGGAAGGGAGGTCGCCGAGGAGGGACAGCGCCTGCAGCACTGCCGAGGAAGGAAGGTGGGCAGCGGCTGTCTGCTGGTCGGTCGAGAGAGGAGGGGCGACGGCGCGGCTAGGGTTACGCCTGCGCTAGGTCGGACGAGAGATGGAGAGCAACGAGAGGCTCTGATACCATGAAGAATTGTTATTTTCTATTGCGAAATAACGGAGGACGAAGCTTCGTATAAATAGTTACAAAAAATTCCTAATTACAGAAGGGAACCTATACATGTAAACTACCATAAATACAATGATCACATAATTAATATTAAATATATACATAACATATTTAACAATGACCCTATTGTTTCTCAAATGCACCATACAACTACCGATGATGGCAGCACCCCAGTCGGCGCTGACGATGCAGGCAATGCACTGCCCTAGTCGCTGTCGACATCAACTCTCCAAAGTTATATTATACAAAGTAACATTTACAATGAATTTTTAATGTTTAACATCTATACTATATTTAAAACGAGGAGAAATCTCAGCTAAAGGTTTCTCAACATTGGGAATACCTCCGCCATTTATTAGTAGCACCGAGAATACCGTATTTCATTACATTCTTGCCGCATAGCAAGTGACTTTGAAAGTAAAGAAATTATTAGGGGAAACTTTTAAAAAAGCTCAAATCAAATTATTAATTTTATGAATGCTTCTATTGTGCAACTTCTATACATAACATTTTTGTGCAACTTCTCACGTGATTTTTTTATTTTTCAAATTTTTATTAAAATAAATGCTCATCTAGATAATTAAGATTTACTTATTTGCCTTATATGTAGGTGAAAGGTGGATCTTAGGTTCACAATAAAATTTGCTTAATTTTAGATAATGACTAATAATTAATTACTGGAAAATTCTATAGTAGACCTTGTTGGGAAAAATATTATAGATTTTGATGATGATGTATTTAGATTGTAATAGGGACTTTAGGCCTCCCCCAATATTCAATGTAATTTTTCTTTTTAGAAATATTGTCAAAACCGAGTTCTTGAGATTTCTAATAAAGTTGTGATATTTCTTTATGTAGTTTGATGTTTGAAGACTTAATCAAATTCAGTGATTTGGAAATTGGATATCTTGATCGGAAATGTCAGAGACAAGTAAGGATTTCTCAAAGCAGATGAAAATCCTCCAATCCGGAAGACTACATGATAACCGGATGTCTCGCTACAACCCGCTGAAGGCTAAGTCATCCAAGTCGGAAGACTAGCGCGGATCTCTTTCTCACCCGGAAGACTGAGAATGACTCTTCTGGATTTGTCAGCTAAAAACCGGATGCCTAAAGAAAGACCGGAACTCTCAGAAGCGGACAAGTGAGAAAAGACTTAGAAAATTATCTAAGTCTTGAATGAAGAAATTATACCCGTTGGTAAAGAAAAATCAATCTCTTGATTTTCAAGGGCTAGATTGAAGATAATTATGCTGATTCAAGAACAAATGACTTGAAGACAAAGTCTGGACCCCTCAAATTAAAGAGCCTGTCGAGAATTCCTAAACAAGCACTAGAAGACAAATAGATTAAAGTGCTACAGTCCAGAATTCTTGATCAACAACTAGAAGACGGATTCTGTGGAAAAAGGAATCCCTCCTCAAACAGTTGGGTGTGTCCAAACACCCATTCCAACAAGGAATCTTCAAATCACAATCTTCATTCAAAATTGAAGCCAGCAAATGCAACGGATAGTCTATTTTGATTCAACGAATAGATTATCCAATCCAGCTATAAATAGCATCCTTGGAAGACTAGAGAAAATACAAACAACTCATGAGATAGAAAACCACAACGAAGCAATCTCTAACAAAAAAGCTATCTCATTCACAGTTAGCCCAAAAAGCTTGATAAAGAGAGAATTCTAAACTCCTTATCCAGAAGCAAACTTCTCCTCCTTCCAAAGAGCTATAGTGTAAACACTTGAAGGTTTCCTTGCCTCAAGTACCACAACACGTTGAAGGATGCAACTTTTGATCAAACTTCTTGATTAAAAGGGGGTAAGTCAACTTTCTTACAAGTTGATCTTGCAAGTCCTATTGTTCGGATCTTGCAATTGTTGAAGAAGCGTGACCTTCGAAGGAACAACAAAGCCAGCACGAGTGCAGTAGTAACATTGGCCTTGCGAAGATATACCGTGCAGAAATTCGCACAAGTGTAATTGTTGGTTCATTATTCAACAACCAACTACATAGTGGATTTTGAGGACGTAGAAGGATTACCCCACCTTCGAACCTCGTTAAAGTTTGCGTGACTCTCTCCTTTATCTTTACTCTTACTTGCAATTATATTAACTGTGAAAACTAACCCATCCATATTGATTACTGCTCATACTACCCACCAAATTCTGCACACAATCTAAAGTTCACAAGAACTCTAGATTAATGGCATGTTCTTTAGGACTTGAACTCTTAACTTCCAGTTCCTTCCAGTTATTTCCAGTTTTTTCTAGTTTCTTCTAGTTTCTTCTAGTTCTTCCAGTTTTTTCCAGTTCCTTCCAGTTTCTTCCAGTTTCTTCTAATTTTTTCCAACTATATTTATTTTCTTCAAATTCTTTCTACTTTCTGACAAATCACTCTAAAAAATATATTATTATTATAATTTTTTTTAATTACAACTTTTATGTTCATAACTCTAGTTTATAAATTATTTCATTTTTTCATCTCACTATTTTTATGATTCACATTCATTATTTTTTTTTCTTCAACTTTTTAATATGAATAATATCAGTTCTATGTTTTTATTCAAAAAGTAGGGTTACAATGGTTTTAAATTGTCAATCCTTAAAGAAAAAATAAGTTTGATTACATTATGTGACATGTCAGATATTTAAAACAAAATCTTGTAATGTATAAAATATAATTACAAATATATTATTTTATAATAAATACAGCATAGCCATAATAACTCTTAACTATTTAATATTTTGATATTTATGCTAATTTTATATTCTAATTAATTTTTTAAACTATCTTTTTATGTATGAAAAATAATATTCGTAATATTTTTTTATTTTAAAGACAATCATTTGGATAACATGATAACACCACTACCACCACCACCACCACCACCACCAACAACAACAACAACAACAACAACAACAACAACAACAACAACAACAACAATAATAATAATAATAATAATAATAATTTATATCAAAACTTAAACGAAGGATATACTATACGGAGTATTTGCTAATGAATCTTTTTTTTATAAATTTCAAAATGAACGTGTCGAGGACCTACCTATTAAATCTAAATTTTTTGAAAAACTTAAAAATATATACTCGGGGTATCATTTTTGGTGAAGTTCCAAGGATTATCATTGTCATGTAAAATTAATACTTTCAATCTGATTTTGTTTTTACTCGAGAAACAACACAATTAAATGTGAGTATATAACAATTTGGTAAAAAAATTTACAAAAGACAACATTTGACCTTGATTTTTATTGATAATCAAAACAAAACATAAGATTTTAAGATATTGTTATTTTTGAAACTTCAAAGGCTAATCCAAGATCACACAGTACGAAATTTGTTCCGGGTATGTAAACTTTCTCCATTACCTTATTTTCTAATACTACAATTGCACAATGACGTTTTTCTACAAATCTTTTTAAATCTATAACGATTAACCTTGTATCGTTATACAATTCAAATGTTTGATCAATGTCTTTGATTAATATGATTGGTAGATAATTTTTTAAATTATACCCAGAGTATACAACGTTGTATTTTTAATTAATAAAACATAAGTTATTTCTCAATGTAATACTTAAACATTTTTATTTCATAAATAATACTTATTAGTGTCTAGTTGGAAGAATAATGTCAGTGATGTTGAACATTTATTACTTGAATAATGATTAAAAGATAATGACCAATGGTCCTACATTGTGAAATAAAAACATATAGTCCTATATTGAGAAAGTCATTAAGTTTTATTTCTATTTAGGTAAATTTCTCTATTTGTAAAGTAATTAGAAAGTGAAGACTTTTATAAACATTTAATTAAAATTATAGTTACTTAATGTTATAAAGTGAAGGGTTTAATAAACTTTTGTAAAATGATGGTTATTTAAAATATTAGAAAGTAAATGATTTTATAACATTTAATAAAAAATGGTAATTTAATATAAAGTTTAATATTGTGTGGAATGAAATGTGTTTTGTGTGCATGCATTTTGTTAGATTATTATACAAAATTAATGATCATTGAAATGTTAACAAAAATTCTTTTAACTAATACTCCGTAATAAATTTAAATGAAAACGTCAAATGAATAAATGAAGTAATGACGCTATTATATAATGCATTTATGAAATAAGCCAAGTGTTATTCTTCGAAAGACATATCACAGAAATATAACTATATTAAAAGAAGAAGAAATATCAATATTGATGATCGAGGAGTAATGGAAAGATCATAACCATTCTCATTCACAGGCAATTCAAAAGGGTTATTTTAATGTTTGTTGGTTTCTATGATAGTGCTAGGTGACACCTTTAAAGTCTAAAATTGGACTCATTTTGAACCTGCAAGACTGAGTTTTGGTAGTGCCACGCCAATTGCCAAAGAGTTTCCCACTTGGAGAAGGTGAGCCACACTCCATATTATCTTAAACTTGGTAAATATGTCCTCCATCAGCAAGGGGATCTCCTGAACCTCCCATTAAAACAGACTACCATTGACCTTAATAATGTCGACGACCCCATAGAATAGATGAAAATTTGTAGCGATGGAGTACATGCCTGTAATTATAATACTTCTAACTTTTCCCACCACATTCATCTTCTCTAAGCAAGAAACTAAGAAAAGATATCTCCACCAAACATCAAGAATATAAAGATTAGTCAAGACTCACAAATTGATACAAAACTATGCAAACTAAAATGGCCAGTGGAATGATTTGATACACCCCATCAGGCATAAACAAAAAAAACCCAGTAAAGACTACTTTTCTTAGAAGTCTTTATTCTAAGAAAATTTTAATGCTACGTAAAGCATTGATCCTCAACTTCTTAAGAATGGCTTCTAAAACATAAAAATAAATTCCTTTATCTTGTCCACCATAATGTGGGAAGAAGTCCATAAATTTCATGATTTATGTAATGGTATGTTTGGGAACATGGATTTGGATTTCAAATCCGGATATGGCTCAAATTTCATGTTTGGTAAACTTAAAAATTTTGAATTTGGATTTCAGTCCATGCACCTTTCCTTGTCATTTGAAATTCAAGATTTCAAATTTTGGATTTGAAATGCAAGAATTGAAATGAAATGCTAGATGTCAAACATTACTTAAGGGTTTTTAAAGTTAGTGGTCATAAAAGTGCCATTCATTGACATTTTACAGATCTGCTTCCAAGTATAAATTCTGCTTCCAATTCATATGTTATAGGTTGTATCGGATTTAGTACATTTAACAACACCAAAGATGTATATGATGCATTTGATTGATATTCCTAGCTTAGGGAAGAGAATATAGGAAAAAATGTGTCCAATATGACATTTAATTTGCATGGTGCTGAAATTTTCATTATTTATATTACCAATAAACGTTCAAAAAAATACGGAGTATGTTTTAATTAACCAATAAGAGTATGTGGTCCGGTCATAAGAGAGAAGATTAATAATCGGGACGAATCAAGCAAAGAAGTAACATATCTTGCATCTCTATAAACTGATTTTCAAAAACTACTCCCATATTACTTATTCCTAAAATTATAACAATAAAACTTTAGCATACGATCTCTGTGAAACTAAAGCTTCTCATTCATCATTAGATTCCTCAAAGCTTTAACATCCTCAATGGGGAAAATTTTATTCTATAAAGAATTGGAAATGTGGAAAATATGGTTCAAAGTTCGAAAAACACAATTGCAATAGTGCACACTCAAAGGTCTCCTGCAATCTTTTTATTCAATGAATCATTTGAGTACTCTGGAGTGTTGTCATACGCGGAATCACTTTTTTATGTTTTCATAAGGTGGATTCGAATGACATAAAAAATCATATAAGAACCTAGCTAGAGAAAAGTACATAATTATTTGCATAAAATAAAAAAATACTTTACCTCACTCTTCTCTCTGGATTCTAAAATAGATGCTTCTAAAACCTTAGTTGTTGTGAAACTTTTCCAATAATCATGTGTAGCTCTCCTTTCGTATCTCCATTCTGAAATAGTGGATTAGTATGTTAAACAATATGCATATGATGTTCACGCTAGTAAAAATGACATATTTTTTCCTAAGAAAATTATAACTATTAATACCATCTATAATTTCTCTGGCATATCATACGTGCTCATAGCATATTGCCCAATGATTTTCTCGGCCTCAACATCGAATACTATGAATCTCATACATTCCGTATGATCCTTAAACCTAATGGCCCAATTTTGAGCTGATATAAAAAAATGCACGATGAAAGTTAGTATTATGCTACCATGCACATGGCCATTTTCTAAAACTCATGTTAACTTTTTCTTTTTTAATTAAAAAATAGATTTTAAAAATCTGATATCCCGTGCAAAGGGGTTTAAGAAGAATAATCTAAAATTAGTTTCTAAAGCTTTTTTAGACCATAGTTTTGGGGACACTTTCTTAGGGTAACATCATTTGTCATGTTCCAAAAATAGTAAATTTCAAAACTGTTTCATTTAAGATGTTTTAGACCTCTTCTCATAAAACCATTTTCTAAACAGGATGGTTTTCTTTACTTTTTACCCCACTGGGTATATATATTTGGAGTAGGTATTCTTCAAGTGAAACTCAAGATATCAAATGAAACATAGCTGGGTATAACATCATCCATTATCTTTCTCACATCTATTGCAGTACCCACAGAAGTTCTAATACCATCCATTATTATTGTTAATGTCATGCTCCCTTCGTCCACAAATAAACTTTACGTTCACTATTCATAGGGTCAAGCTTTATTCACTTTGTTGGCCTATTTTCATTACCCATTTGATAAAATAATATAGTCATGTAACATCTAGTTTTGTAGATCTTTTGATATAATTTTTTAGTATGTAATTTTTATTTTTCAATTCTACACCATTTTTCATATAAAATGATTTGAAAACAACTTCAATCAAACATCGTAACGCGTAATGTAAAATTTATTTGTGGAGGGAGGAAGTATATTAAAGTAAGGCAAAAGAAGTTGTCCCTACCTACGTCTGAACAAAACAAAAGACATAATCTTACAATGATTCTTTAAGAGATTCGAACTTGGGGTGAGTTAGAGGCAGTGCACACGAATAAAATGTAAGGCTAAGGACCTAAATTATTTAGACTTACTGGTTTGTTTGCCTCTCTTTAGAAAACTATTTTATAATATAATTCTATCATTATAGATCATAAGTTAAATTTTGAGATGCTGTCATTTTCAACTTGGACATGGTTAGGAAAGAAAATAAAGGCAAATTTGGAATGATATAAAATATTTTAGGGAAAAAGGGAATACATTAAGCTGGTAGGCTATGGCTAAGCATTTTCGTGCTTTACATGTTTTGTATGCAAATGTGATATTTTTTCTTTGGAAAATCATTTCCAATTGAGTAAAGAAGTATTTACTCTACTGTTCCTTAGTGTAGTCATGTAATGTAAACTTACTAAAAATTAGCTACCTGTTGTGATGTATTTGAAATCTTCTTCTGGAGTCAATAGGCTTGCAAACTGGTTTGTGAATGTCTTTCACTGTTTCTTGGCCTTTTAAGACGCTTTAAAAATTGTCAGATGATATTTTTTTCATTCATTTGCCTGCAAATTCGAATACATGATAACTCATCTTTTGCATTAAGACATAATACATAACAAATAGAAAAGCCCCTTGGCTTGTACTTATCCAAATCCCTACTTCATATATTTTTCATCCCCCTCCCAACCTCCCTTATCAGTGTTTAAATCAAATATTACACACTATGCTTCATCTGCATGTAAGTCATAGAATATTTATTCCCCAGCAAAGTATACTCTTCTATGCATCCGTTGGCTGCCCCCTATAGTCAGATGTCATAGCCATACTTAAAAGCCATGAAATACAACCAAGCAAAATGACACCTTCAGCAATGAATGTGGCTTCAAGTCATCCAATCATTGCAACATTGCAACAGAATAAGATTTAGGTTTAAAAAACAATTCACCAACGAACATGGAAACTAAAGTTGGAACGTGCCACTGAGATTCCAACATCTCAGCAGGAGTAGATGGTTATAAGGGTCATTCCTGCTGGTTTGGTGGACTATCGTAGGGGATGTTTGCCTCGGTGCAGACGTGCAGTTAATGAATTCTTCATTGCAGTTCATATCCCCACAACAGTAGTCTCAACCTTTATAATCCCAATTCGTAAAAAGAACAACATAAACTATTTAGGCGACTATAGGCCTATTATATTGAAAAGTTTTTGAGTAAACATGCGAACATAATTGTACCTAATAGGTTATCCTCTATTCTGCATAAAATTGTCACTAAAGAGCATTACGGCTTTATGAAATTTAGACATTAAAGATAATAACCTGACTACTCAATTTGTTTTATTTTTAGAGCTATGGATATGAAAGCTGGCAAGAAAATCTCAATTAAAAATTGTTGTATGGGAATTGAAGCCATATCCTGTATATAGAAAAGCATGGTGTTATGTAGGTGGGATTTCAGTGCACAATATTAGGTTTAACATCATTGTAACCTACAAATAATTAAATGTTCTTAATAAAATAGTATATAATGAATAAGAAAGAAATAAGGTTAATAAGCCACAAAGCATATATAACCATGAAGCGTTTACATTTAAATAGACCCTACGATGCAAGCTACATTACCAAAACTACCAAAAGGTTCCTCGAAGCAACATATGTATTCCTATATGACTCTTGAGAATGTTTTGAAATTTAAATACAGAGTAAGAATTATGCATTAGAATTCAATAACCATGTTTTGCAGGGGTTTTAACTTTTAAGTGACACCACTGGGCATCAAGGATCCATTTGAGATGATATGAATTGAATTAAAAATAATTTCATAGAAAATAACTAATGTAGTAGAGGAATAAACCCTATAGTGCATAAAAGGTATGAATAAAATAATTAATACGAAAGAGGAAGAACACTTGAAGTGCATGGAAGGTGAAGAAACCTCTAAAATAAACACTTCCAATAAATCAGGATAAAAGAGAAGTAAATCGGGCTATTAAAAAAGCTGAAGAAACCTTTATTATTAACTCTTCATTTGTCATAACAAAGCTTAGTGTCATGCCAGAGCGAGAAACAAATTGACCAATGCCTTAAAGTTAACAGATCGAGCTGTTTTAAAAGGTTAACTGGCACTTGCTTTGTTCAATGAGAACGTGCAAACAAAAGCATAATATACCAAGAATATCAAGCTATTTACGCAATATGACTGTGAAGTAATGAATTTAAAATTTAACAAAAACCTTACCATAGTGAAATGAAATGGACGCTAAGGTTCCTTATTCATCTCTACTAAGATACCTGCACATTTGCCATTTATAAGATACATTAACTTTTGTGTTCCAAAGAATCAAATCAGAGTTGTTTTATTACTGGTTTTGATAGAAAAGAGAAGAAAATTCTAAGAATTTAGAAATAGAATCAAATATATCGAATCAATTAAAGCATAACTAATATAGAAGAGGAATAAACCCTATAGTGCATAAAAGGTATGAATAAAATAGTTAATATGAAAGAGGGAGAACACTTGAATTGCATGGAAGGTGAAGAAACCTCTAAAATAAACACTTCCAATAAATCAGGATAAAAGAGAAGTAAATCAGGCTATTCAAAAACAAAAAATTGCTGCTGGGTACCCCTTATTTTGGGATAAAGACTGGCAGGTCCCATTGTTTTTCAAAATATACTCTGAGGTACCTTAAGATATTCGAAAACTGACTCCGGGGTGACAATCCGTCATTTCCTCCGTTAATATTTCTTCTCCGTTATCCTCCTCCTCCCAAAAAATTGCTGCCAGGTACCCTTATTTTGGGATAAAAACTGCCAGGTACCAATTGAAAGTCGTTCAACGATTCTATTGAAGGAATCTTTTAAACGATGCAGAGTGATGACCACGGATCTGAAGAAGAGTGGCTGAATCGGCATCTAACAGAGAGATCGACAGAATCTTCGACTCTTTCCTTTGGGGAAGCAGACACCTTTTGATTCCTTTCCTTGGGCGAATAAATCAATTGGAAAATCAGTGTATTCTTTGAAAAGTCTTCCGTCCGTCGTAGGAGCCATAACCAAGCAGAAGACGCGTGTCATCCTATGTGTAGTCAAAATAAGAGTCCTAATTTGCCACGTGTCAAAATTCTAGACTATTAACTCTCAAATATTATATTAAAAGATAGGTGTAAAAAATTATAAAAATAAAATTTATATTATTAAATTTACACTCTAGAAATCACCATAAATAGGACTAAAACATAGAGAAAAGTATCAAAATAGGAATTTCATGTTTTTTTCCCCGAAATAGGACTTTGCATTGTGGTAATGTGACTTTGCACTGTGGTAATGTGGCAGTGTACATGTGCACATTACTATACTTTTTTGGTAATGTATATGACCATGTTTGGTAATATAAGTCCTATTTTGGGAATAAAACATGGAAGTCCTATTTTGGTATATTTTCAAAGTTTTAGTCCTACTTTGGTCTTTCTCCCGATTGACTCCAGTCAGATGACATGTTTTGGTCAGATGACACTTTCGGTCAGATGACAACAAATGCTCATTCTGAATCAATGTAGTGCTCATTCTTATACAACGTAGGATTCATTCTCACACAACTGTTCATCACAATGTAGTGTTCATTCATAGCCAGCGAGACAACAACATAAGGTTCATTTTGAATCCACATAGTGTTTATTCTAAGACATTGTAGGGTTGATTTTCACACATTTGTTCATTATAAACGTAGTACTCATTCTGAAAGAACCTGGTACTCATTCACAGTCTGCTCAGTGCAATGTTCATTCTGAATTAAGGTGGTGCTCATTCTCAAACAAGGTGGTGCTCATTCTGATGCATGTCATCTGACTGAAAGTGTCATCTGATTGAAAGATGTCATCTGACTGGAGTCAATCCCTATAGGACTAAAACATATCAAATATACCTAAATAGGAGTCCAAAACATAAATTCCCCAAATAGGACTTAGTTTGCATGGCCATCCCCAAAATACCCTACCCTCCCTCTCATCTCTGCCGCAAACATTTAGCTACCAAACATAAAATAAATATATTACTATTAAAGTTAAGTGCGGCATTATTGTTGACATAAGGTGGCCATTTAATTTATAAGAGTTCTTAAAGTTGAAGTTGGTTCTTGTTTCAATGGCCTGCGGCGATTCATCAGAATCCACAAACTGCGCCGCAATCTGTCATACCGGCGGCATAAACGACCGCCTCGGAGATGACGAGCTCCGCGCCGTGCTGGCAAGGCTGGGCAGCGACAAGGACAAGGAAAACTTCGGGCTGGTCTGCAAGCGGTGGCTCCGCCTCCAGAGCACCGAGAGGAAGAGGCTCTGCGCCAGGGCTGGTCCCCTCATGCTCCGGCGACTCGCCGCCCGCTTCACCTGCCTTTTCGAGCTCGATCTCTCCCAGTCTGTCTCCAGATCCTTCTACCCTGGCGTTACCGACGGCGACCTTTCCGTCATCGCCACTTCATTCACTTGCTTGAAACTTCTCGATCTTCGAAATTGCAAAGGTCGGTTTCCCTAATTCTTGCCTGAAGATTGTTTTTTTTTAAATCAGAATTGATCACTTAACTTTAGGGTTGTTGACGAATATGAAACAATCTTTAACAATTGAATTGGTCTCTTGTTGATCTAGGTTCCTTAAACAACGTTAGAACACAAAAAAAAAGATTTTCTTATAAGTTTCATTCATCACAAATCTATGTATTCACACAAGTGCAAAAGGAAAGGATTTTGGGTGTGTTTAATTTAGCAGAGTCATCAATAAAATAATTGTTGATACCCCTACTTGAAAGTAGAGAGATTGTTTCCAAGAGAAACGACCCGATCAATAAGCTTAATTGTTGCAATTTTTTCTACAAAAAGAGATCTTATGAAGCGCAACTGTTGTATGAAGCGCAACTTTGCTTAGATCAGATGATGTATGAAGATGAGACGGTGGAAATGAATCGTTTCAAAGAGCTATGTATTGAGCATTTCGTTCTGGTCCATGAATATGGACACATGGAAAATTCAAAGTTATCTATGTACACGAGAACGATATAGGACGTTTGCACCATCCACCAAGTGGCCCTTTTCATAGCTAGACTAAATCCAACTTATACAAGTGGACGTTCAATTTTCCAAATTGCATAACATGGGCTATGTCAGGAATTTGTTACATACAACCTATGTTGTGTTCCTTTAACAGCCTTGCAGTTACACATGTGTCCATCGAAAAACATCAAAGGCACTAAGTGAGATCTCCAGTCACAGAGGCCGGTAATCCCATTCTTTGAAAGCGATCTTGGGAAATGGTGGCCGCTCGATGTGCCCGTGGGCTTTGCTACAATTGTGATGAGCAATTGACTGTGCCACATAAACGAAAGTTGTTCTTCATCAAAACCCATGATGAGTATGAGACAATGGAAAAACCACTAGATGGGTAGTCACAATTGCGAGCCCATACTTGAGCTTGCTGAAAAGCTCAATTTGAGGAGGGAGTGGCGTTACAGATCTTTCAATTCATGTCGTTCGCCCCAAATCCTTTATTTTGGTCAATAGTTGACACACATGACACATGCATGCACACACATTCAACAAAAAAGATAAAATTTTTATTATAAAAGAAAAGGTAAGGGAGGACAAAACCAGATCCCCTGAAAAGTGTAACAAGTGAAATGAAAAGTAGAAATGTATAAGCTAACGAGGGATTTATTTTCACACAATAAAACCCGGATGAATATCGTTTGAGTAATTATTGTTTAGCTTTGGGAGAACCTTTTGAGGTCTTTTTCCGTCTGCTCTCATTGGTCCAGGGTCCTTGATAGAAAAGGCCCTTGATAGCTTTTTCTGGTGATGATCTGTTCCATCGTGGTTTGTTTAGTGGATGGCCAATATTTAGGTAGGAAGCTTACGATTCCAAATTAGATCTGACGCAACATAACTTATAGTATGAATGGAACTGGGTTTGCTAGACTTTTTCTCTGCCTTCTTTGAGCATTTGTTAACAACTTTTTGTAAACCCTCCGCATCATCCTGTAGATGGCATTGCTGAGACTTTTTTCCTTGTAGAATTCCATGCTAGCTTCGAAAGTTGGACCACTGTAGGAGGACTAGGAGCTTGGGCCGGCCTCAGTAGTGGGCCCACCAGAGGCATTTGCTATTCCAACGTGTTTAGGTTGATTCATCATCATGGTTGTCAAGTCGACAAGTCGAGTCGAGTCGGTGACGGGGAGACTAGTGGACTAGGCGACTAGTCGTAGACTAGTCGACAAATCATAATTAGTATTGAAATTTTTAACATTATATATATCTACATTAACCCAACAAGAATATATATATATTTATATGTCAAAATACCATAACCAAAGCAAATTTATGTTTAAAGATAGCACATAAAGTCACTTAACAAAGAGTACATAACAAGCAAATATCCTTCAANCCACCAGAGGCATTTGCTATTCCAACGTGTTTAGGTTGATTCATCATCATGGTTGTCAAGTCGACAAGTCGAGTCGAGTCGGTGACGGGGAGACTAGTGGACTAGGCGACTAGTCGTAGACTAGTCGACAAATCATAATTAGTATTGAAATTTTTAACATTATATATATCTACATTAACCCAACAAGAATATATATATATTTATATGTCAAAATACCATAACCAAAGCAAATTTATGTTTAAAGATAGCACATAAAGTCACTTAACAAAGAGTACATAACAAGCAAATATCCTTCAAATAATTATTTGTTCTGAAATAATTATTAAATCAAATTGGTGAATATGACATTCTAGCAACTAAACAAAAACAAGAGCCTAGAACGCTTAAAATATTAAAATAAGAAATACAAAACCAAAATATCAATTAAATTCAGAAAAAAATTGAAAAATTAAACTGAAAAAATAAAATTGAAATACTTTATTGAAAAATTAAACTGAAAAAACTGAAATATTAAAAAAATAAAAAAACTGAAAACTTTAAAGTATATCATACTTTATTGTTTAATGAATCAAATCAATGAAAATTAAATTTTAATTTTTCAGTTTAAGATTTCTTTTATTTTTTTTCTTATTCTTGTTTTCTAGTACAAAACCAAAAAAATTGAAATATTAAACTGGAAAAAAAAACCTGAAATACTAAAATACTAGAATAAGAAAAAAATTAAAGGAAATACTTTAATGATAACAAAACATAAGAAAACTTACCCATGGAGAGTCGCTGGTGGAGTGGTCGCTGGAAGATAATCGCAGAAAACTTACGCCGAAGGAGCGTTTTGTTGGAGTGTGGATTGCGTCGCAGATAAGTTACACCGGAACGGAAGAGGAGCGCGATTGTGTGTGGTTGCGTCGCAGGATGCAGCTGAAGCAGCGTGTTGTTAAAAAATTTTAAAATTAATGAAATTTGGGTTGGGTCGGGTCGGGTTGGGTCGGGTCACTAGGTCAAAATCTGCGGTTTTCTTTCTCCGATTAGGCGTGGCCTAGTCGCGACTAAGCGTCGCCTAGCGCGCTTAGTAGCCTAGTCGGTCAAAGGCGCTAGTCGCCCAGGATTTCTCCTTATCCAAAACGACCGGACGACTAGTCGCCGACTAGGCGAAGCCTAGGCGACGACTTGACAACACTGTTCATCATTGCATTGTGACCATTGTCATGTCTTGTATTGTCGATCACTGTCTGGTAGGTACTTGAAACCTGCTAAATCAGAGAACTAGGGGGCGGGGGAGTTGGTGATCTAACAAGAGGGCTGGAGTTGTTGCAGTTGGGGATTAGATTTTGTATCATTATTTCCTGGGATGGAATTTATAGTATTGACCGTACATAGCTGTTTAGAAACCGAATCTAAGTTCTCTAAATTGGGATATCACTTTGCTTGTAACCAGAATTGCCAACCAGTATCCTCTTGGAAAGAAGGCTGTCACTTGAATTCAATGACAATGGAAGAGATGTGAATTGGGCCGTGTGGCCTTCTGTATCCTTCACTGGTAAACAGTCAATAACATCATTCCAAGGAGGCAGAAACATCAAAAAAATTAGTAACCATAGGCAAATATGGGGAGAAACTCACTGTGCAGTTAGTATGAGTCAAGTTCTTCTTGACTCAGGGGCAGTAGCATGATCAACATGTTCATTCTTGGAAATACAGGGACAAGGGTGTGGCCTTAAGTTTTGCAAAAACCACATAAAGGAGGGATATTTCATAAACAATGTGTTGAAGAAAGGCCTTATCATTATTAAGTCTCCTAAGAGACTGAGGCAGAGATTTTAAATTTCTATTTCAACACAAACGTGAGCCACTGAGGGCCTAGAGGGATTAGCAGTAGCAGTGTCAATTTTCAGAGGGGTGCCAAGCAACGAAGCAATAGCTAAGAGAGCAGATTTATGAAATACGTGCACAGGACCCTCTAAACCAACCCCAAATGGGGGATAGAAGAGATGGAAGATTAGGATCAAATTCATTTGTTTAGTGCGAAAGGGGAAAACTGCATATCACCCATTTTTGACTTATCAGACACCAGGGGAAGTCATCTTCAACACAGAATAAAATAAATACTCCCTCTATTCCATATTAACTGTCCATTATGACTTTCTTGATACATTGAAAAATAAATGAAAGTAGACATACTTTATGTCTACATTCATTCATTTCTCAATGTACCAAGAAAGTGTTAATACACAATTAATATGGAATGGAGGGAGTATGTGGGAAGCATTTAGGAGCCCAATAGAGACAGTATCTTTGAATTCTATAGATTCAAACTTCTTACAAAAAGAGGGCAACGACGGCCTTCCACGGAGAAATTTTCCAAAAAGGCTGAGTTTGAATATGGCAGATAGAGCATGAACTTCAACCCCGGAAGAGGAAATTGTCGGGACTTGGGAGGCCTTTAAATCTTGAGCCAACTTGGAGATGAGACTAAGAGGTTGAGTTGTCTCCGGAGAGTGTGTGCTTCC
>OOIL02004480.1:3415392-3424472 GCA_900332095.2 Cuscuta campestris | reverse complement strand
CTTCCCGTGCCCCCCCCCCCCCTTCCTGGAGACCATGGTCGCATAAGTCATGTAGAAGACAGGGGAGTAATTTACATGGTAGCAAAGTTACCGGTATACCGGCAAAGTTAGAACCATGACTGTGGAGGCAGCCAGCAAGCTGGTTTTCTAGAGAGAAGGCAGTGCCCCACTGATGGTTTGATCTCAAAAAACTAAATTGATATGTGTGTGTGTGTGTGTGTATTGAATAAAAACTATTGTTGTATATATTAGCATTCTTACTGACTCGCTATTATCCCACATTTCCACTCAATTAGTTTTGCAATTGGTTGGTTTTCATTTTGTTTAAAAAAAACTTGTTAGAACCGGCATGCAATAAATTTTTTGTTGGTGCGGAGGGGGGCTCTATAATTTTTTGACCTATTACTCTGTTTTCCAATTTTGATAATTTCTCCTTCCACGTATATCAACTATGCGCTCAGATATGAACTTAGCATATTGGGCTTGCATTTGTGGATTTACAGGCATAACTGATGCGGGAATGAAATCCATTGCTTCTAGTCTCAGCTCTTTAAAGTTCTTAGATGTATCCCACTGCAGAAAGCTCACAGATAATGGCCTATCAGCTGTTGCTAGGGGTTGTCATGAACTTAGAACCTTGCATCTTATTGGCTGCAAATTTGTGTCCGATTCATTATTACGTGCTCTGTCAGAGAACTGTTGTAATTTAGAGGAATTGTCTCTACAAGGATGCACGAACATCACCAATTCCGGCATGGCAGTTCTTGTTGAAGGTTGTCATAGAATGAAGCACTTGGACATCAACAAATGCAGCAACATTGGAGATACTGGTGTACTTCATGTGTCAAGAGCATGTTCAGCAACTTTGAAAACATTGAAGCTGCTGGACTGTTACAAAGTTGGCGATGAGTCAATTTCCAACTTGGCCAAACACTGTAGAAATTTGGAGACGCTCATTATTGGTGGCTGCCGGAACATAACTGACGAATCTATGATATCACTGGCTGCTGCTTGTAATAATAGTCTGCGTATACTACGAATGGATTGGTGTCTAAGTGTATCAGACATTTCATTGGAGACCATCCTTTTCAGCTGCAGAAAGCTTGAGGTTCTTGACATTGGGTGTTGTGAGGAGGTAACAGATTCTGCTTTTCAGCAGCTAGGAAGTGATTGGTGCAAGTTGGCTTTAAGGGTTTTCAAAGTTAACAACTGCCCAAAAGTCACTGTTGCTGGAATAGACAGGCTCTTGAGATCCTGTGATTCTCTTGAATATCTGGATGTTCGGTCTTGTCCGCACATCACCAAAACTCGCTGCGAGGAGGCAGGGCTGGTGTTCCCCAAATCGTGTAACGTAAATTTTAACGGGAACTTAGCAGAACATGAGGTTTGAAATATGATTTGAAATGTTTCCAAATATGATTGATTGGTAGTTCTGATGATCCTTTTGCTACTAGTCTTCCCATCATTCTTTATCGGGTGTTGCTGTATTCACTCTCATTTTGGCTAAATCCGTTCTATTTATGGTAAATTGACAATTGTACCCTTAATAATACAAAAAAGGGCGTATTTAGCCAAAATGGGAGTGGATTTATCCCGCATTGTTTGATATTGTAATTGTAATGTATTAATTATCTGTTGCTTCTCTTTCACTGATTTGTAGTTGGGTTTGGTGTTGATAATTGTATTGTATGTGACTGCTCTCGGTTGGATTTGGATGAGGCTGTGATAAAATTGACTTTCTGCTAAGACAACTTATGTCTTTGGCCATACATTTATAGTTGATTCACATAAACGATAGAGCCAAGTCCCAAAATAGTGCTTGGTACTTGGTACTTGGTACTTGGGGTGTTTTCCTAATTGGTTTCCAACACATAATGGACTATTAGTCCCCTAAATGTGAGAGTGATTCCATGGGTAATCTTCAGTAAGAAAAAAACAAGTGGCTATTAAGGCAGGGTTAGAAAACGAAACCCTCCTCCCGCGTTCTCCACCAGCGTGTCTCTCGCATCCTCTTCACTCCGGCAGAAAGTGCCTCCCTTTTGTTGCGTCTTCATTGTTGACCTTGAGCTACCCTCGCGAAGAATATCGCAGAAAAGGTATGGAAATTTTGAAACAATGTGGGTCTTAATTTTATGACATGTTTTGAATCTAATCTAATTCTTAGACATATGGTAACTTTGGACTCTCTCTGGATATATATATATATATATATATATATATATATCCCCTTATATTATAAGGCGCAAAAAAGTTTATTTCGGTCCTTTTTCCGTTAATGTTCCGTCAAATAGCATTTTTCCCCGTCAGTTTACACTATTCCTATTTCGTCTTCCAAATTTCACAGCACAGCCAGAATATCTTTCTCGCCGTCTGTTCTCCGACTCTACCCTTTGTCCTCACCTTCTCGCAAATTCTACACCGTCACCGACCCTCGCCCTCTTCCACCGCCACACGACACCCTCTTCCTCACCTATTAATAAGGAGTGAAAAAATAATTGGACTATTGTTCCTGCAAGAAATCTTTTCCACTATCCAGGTATTTCTTCCCTCTTCTTCTCCCTTTGCGTGTCTCTTCTGTGTCTCCTTCCTTGTAATTCTTACCAATTCTGTGTCTCCTTCCTCTTCTTTTAAATCTTCAACCAGAATTTGGGTATTTAGTACCCAAATTCTTATCAATTCAGGCGCACATGAAATTCTTATCAACAAAAGAGTAAAGTTATGTTCTTTCTTATTTTCCCAACATGAGATTAGAACAAAAAACTTAATCTTATGTATTTCATAATTCATTTAACTGAAGGCCTACAAGAACATCAAAATTCATTAGTTAATACTGTTATCTTGTATTTGTTCTTGCTTTGATATTTAGAAGTCTGTTAAAATATATAATGGTTCTATTGTTAAAGCTAGCCTGGAATATACTATGTGTGTGGGTGCTTAGCATGACAACATGTTTTGATTACACTAAAGCTGGACTGACAGGTCTGTTAAGAATAGGCTTAGAAATTTTATTCTGGAATAGGCTACAGTTGATATTTCACATTTTCTGATATTTTGCCATACCCAGAATTTTTATGCATATTAAGGGACTGATTTTTATGTCCTAAATATGTTTAGAACCTTTTCCTTGCCTAAGATTTCTTATCCAGATTCAGTGCTCAATTCACGCGCCTTAAAATACGAACTAGCGTTTAATATTAGAAAACTAATTGTGTAGAAGATTACCTCATTGTTAGAGAAATTTTATTATCAAATCTATGCTTCTTGTTGGGAAAATAAGAAATATAGTTCTATCTCTCCACACTTAAAAAGAAAATTGTAGTTTTTAAAGATTAACTCTGTTTTAGCATATATGAGAACCCATGTCCTGTGTCTTTTGACTTATTTAATTTACTCTTTTAAAACATGTGCTTAGTGTCTATTTGAATGAATAATAATACTCCCTTGAATTTCTGAAATACAATTATAGCACCTTTAAGAGCAAATTTCTAAACAAACGAGTACTTCGTTCCGATTCTGGTTACAAGTACTCAGTTTGTAGTTCCCTCAAGCCTTCCTCTAATTCTTCTTGTTTTCCCAGCTTTTTCTTCTTCAAAAACCTAATTTAGTTATCCTTAATCATGTGCTCACTCCCTTTATTGTTTACCTAGAGAGTATAATTTTTCTTTGCTGCACTCTCTGGTTTTTATGCACTTCAAATTCAGATAACCAAATCTGTGTTAGACAAGGCGTGCAACTCTAGAGGGGGGGTGAATAGAGTTGTTGAGAATGATTACCGATTTTCGAAGGATTAATAATATAAACGTAAGTGCAGTGGAAATAAAATAGAGAAGGGAAAGAACACACCGATGTATACTGGTTCACCACCTCGTGGCTAGTCCAGTTCCCCGAGAGACTCTCTCGAAGCTACCACTACTTCCGTTAAGCTTACGGGTGCTTAACAAACCGTTTACAACTCAAGAACTTGAATCCCACAAGCCTCGACACAACCGCTCGTAGATATGACCTCTACAAGACTTCACAACCAAGACTTAAATCACATAAGCCTTGAACAACAAGAAGAACAATCTTCTTCAACCTCTCAACAATAGCTCTCAAAAGAGTAGATAAGAGAAAAGATTAAAGCTCTAATAGATGACAAGAAACCTCTCTTAAAAACAAATATTTTCTCTCAAAATAATATAAATTTGAGGAAGGATTGATGGAGGATTAACACCTCAAGAATGGGGAGTATTGGAGTGTTTCTTGTTATGAAAAATGACCAAGGAAGAGTGTTTAAATAGGAGGTGAAGAAATATATCCGTTGGTCCAAGAAAAGAAGCTGTGCAGAAAAGATGCAGCATAATAATCGATTAAATTAAAGGGATTAATCGATTAGAAGGTTCTGTGAAAACTAATCGATTAAAAGGAAGAAAAAAATCGATTAACCTCAAGACCTGAGAAATCCAACGCTAAACAACATAATTAATCGATTAAGCACTTAAGGTTTAATCGATTAAGTTAAAGTGAAACAAGATCTAATCGATTAATGTAGAAATGTTAATCGATTAATAAAGAAATAATGCGCATACACAAAGGGCCCAAGGCCAGTTGCGAAGGAGAGCAGAATTGGCGTAACATTCGTTGTTTGAGACATTGGGAATCAGGGAAGCGCTCCTCCTCTCTTATTCAATGAATTTGAATAAGGGAGTAAAGTGAGTCCAAAAATATTTTGTGTCAAACGATGTACACGAAAAATATTTGAATAAAATATTTTTGCTTGGCAAAAATATTTTATAATATCAAAATAAATATTTGATAAATGTTTGGCACACCTTTTGTAACTGACTCAATAAAAACTATTTTGAACAGTTAAAAGATTTTTCAACTGACTCCAAAAATAAATATAATTTTTATTTTAACACTCATAAAATAATTTTGGAGAAAAGATATTTTTGTCATCCTTACAAAAATTCCTAAGACTCAAATAAATAAAAAGTCTTCGGAAATCTTCTACTCCTCCGAGTCCTCCGTTAGGCGCTCCCAACGCGTCTCGAACTCCAATAAAATCCTGTGCACCTTCTTGAATACTTCAAGGAATGGCACTTCAAGTCTTCGTGTTTGTCGTTGTAGCACTTTGATCTTGACTTGAATAAATTGTGTTTGTCAATTATCAAAACCTGTGAGTCAACACTTAACAACACAAAAAGGGTTGAACTCATGCATTCCAACAATTTCCCCCTTTTTGATAATGACAAACACATGGAGGATATGCTACCAACAAATAACAAATTAAAGCATATACTCCTATACTCTTCCCCCTTTTGGCATTATCAAAAATAATGCAACAAAAGAACTCATGCATTCTAGGGAGAGAAAAAAATTTCTAAGCAATTAAGAAAAATCACTTTCCCCCTAAAATCATGCACTTCTAGGAAATAAAATACTTCCCCCTTAAAGTATGCTACCTCCCCTTAAAAATTCAAGCATACAAAAAAATATTAACACATAGCAATAAATTCCCCCGTACTATATGCAAAACATCCTATGTATATTCCCCAAATAAATTCATATAAATCTCAAAGATAACATTTAATTAAAAAAAAGAATTTACTCCCCTTTGATGCAATCTCTTTGGCTAAGTGCTTGGAGCATCCACTACAAATTTGTAGTCTTCAAGCACACCTTTCAAGTGTGTCACGTGCCCGACCACCCATCTTGTTCTTCAACGCCGATGAGGAAATCGTCTTTGGAAGGTTGTTCATAGCTCCACGAAAAATACGCAAATTCATCTTGTTTGCTCATTTTCTTGAGCTTCGGGCACTCAAATTTACGGTGGCCAAGCTTTCCGCACGTATGACACCTTGAGGTGTTTTTCCTCTTGCTCATATTAAGCTCATGTTTCATAAACTCGTTAAAACATTCAACCAAAATATCACAAGAAGTGCTAGAATCACTATCACTATCCGAATCCGAATCATTGATCTCTACTTTTTGAGAAGATGCTTTAAAAGCAATTCCCGTTCTCTTCTTAACGTCAAGAGTATGCGAAAGATGATTTGTTTCGTAAGTGATAAGGTTACCTCGGAGACCGTCGTATGTGATGACGTTGTAATCTCGGCCTTCATATATGGAGTTTACCTTCGACTCCCATTCCTTGGTAAGACTTCGCAGGATTTTCCTCACTAACTCCTTGTCGGTGAGCGTCTTTCCAAGCATATCAAGGTCGTTGACGATGTTTGAAAATCTTTCAAACATGTCCTCCACAAGTTCGTTCTCTTTCATAGCAAATAACTCATATTCATGGGTTAGTAAATCAATTTTTGATTCACGAACTTGAGGCGTACCTTCGTATGTGATCATGAGCTTGTTCCACATTTGGTTAGCGGTTTGGCAACGAGATATCTTTTGATAATCGTTGGCGTTGACCGCACAATACAAGAAGTTGATGGCGGTGGCATTCAATTGAGCCTTTTTAAAATCGGATTCATCATATTCATCCTCGTCCTTCGGGATGAGTGTTTCGCCTACCTTCTTCATCGGTAAGCTATCTCCATTCTTGATAGCAAGCCAAATTTTGAAGTTGTTTGATTGAACAAAAATCCTCATTCGCTCCTTCCAATATGAGTAATTTGTTCCATCAAAAAATGGCGGCCTTACGGTGGATTGCCCTTCTCCTATCCCTGCGTTCAACATTCTCAAAAAAAAATTGATCGTTTTCTCAAACGTCACAAAGAGCGTTAGAGATACCCGCTCCGATACCAATTGTTAGACAAGGCGTGCAACTCTAGGGGGGGGGGTGAATAGAGTTGTTGAGAATGATTACCGATTTTCGCAGGATTAATAATATAAACGTAAGTGCAGCGGAAATAAAATAGAGAAGGGAAAGAACACACCGATGTATACTGGTTCACCACCTCGTGGCTAGTCCAGTTCGCCGAGAGACTCTCTCGAAGCTACCACTACTTCCGTTAAGCTTACGGGTGCTTAACAAACCGTTTACAACTCAAGAACTTGAATCCCACAAGCCTCGACACAACCGCTCGTAGATATGCCCTCTACAAGACTTCACAACCAAGACTTAAATCACATAAGCCTTGAACAACAAGAAGAACAATCTTCTTCAACCTCTCAACAATAGCTCTCAAAAGAGTAGATAAGAGAAAAGATTAAAGCTCTAATAGATGACAAGAAACCTCTCTTAAAAACAAATATTTTCTCTCAAAATAATATAAATTTGAGGAAGGATTGATGGAGGATTAACACCTCAAGAATGGGGAGTATTGGAGTGTTTCTTGTTATTCCAACAATCTGCACTTTTAAATGAAGAAATTGTGTTCTTAATTGGAATTTCTTTAAAACAAAATATATATGAATAAATTTAAACAGAGTATATATTTCAAGTTGGTTTTGAAACAGAATACGAATTTGAAGTTACTTTTTGGAATACATGTGAAACACCTAGGGCTGTTTTTAAAATTGAACTTCAGTCTCGTTTGGAAAAGAAACTCAATTTGTAGTTGATTTTCAAGATAGCAGAGAATTTTTAGAAGCTGATTTTGAAATCGAATATTATTGTGAAGCTTATTTTAATGTGAGTAATCATACTTTTGGGGCTGCTTTTGAAACAATAAAGGCTGACTTTGATCTCTTTTAAATAAATTTGGTTCAGACTGTGTAGTCTGTGTAGTAAATAAGGGTGCGCACTATGTTTTTAAGGTAATTAAAGAAGTGAGTTCTATGTGTGTATTTCCTTTCTAAAAAATAAGAATAACATAACAAGTCCAGCTTTTATTTCTTTTGTGTGCATTCACTATAAGAATTGTTCTCATTTTACCTAAAGTTTTTCGATCCTACAACTTTTATTAGGATTGATTGGTAATTATTACAAATCATTTGTGTTTTCATTAGTCTCAGATGTTATAGAATGATTATTTTCCAGTGTGCTCCCAGTTCAGATGCTTGGCTTCAGTTCTCACTGCATGTATTTTGAAGTTTTATTTGGTTAAGTTCAGATTGATGATTAAATGATTTTTGGCATGGCTTTGCAGGTACAAGCTGCATTGGACCGGGCAGCTTTAGATTGTAACTCACAAGTTGGGACTGTGTTCCAGGTGTTGCATACCACAGAATCACCACCCACTTATTTCCGTACTAACAAATTTACTTCTGCTTTCCAAGAAATTGTTGAGGCATATGGGTGAGTAATAGTAACATCACATATAGTGGACATGATGGATTATTCATATGTGTGGATAGTTTAGTCATAAACGTTCATGGGATGTTTGTGGAGGCGCTTAAATGTTGGATGGTTGTTTAAATGCACTTATCCAGTGGCCTCGAATTCATTTATCAGGCACCTATTGAAGCCCACTTCATAACCTGAGGCTTAGTGTTAAGATGCCGACCAGATGAAACTGGTGCGCTGAGTAGCAGTAGTAACTACCAATTATCCAAAAGGAATAACCTAGTAATTAGTGTTTCTTTAGAAGGTTTTGTAACTGAAACTAAAAACTCACACTCCCTAGGCTTTTTGGATTACGAAGCTCGATAGAAGTTCATTACAAACTAATTCGAATATGATAAAAAATGTGTTGTAGAATATTAGGTAATAAAGAAGAGTTGGTTTGACCACATGAATAGTTAAAGGGATAAATGAAATGGGACAGAGGAAGTAATACTTATATATTCGACTAATTTGAGCCCTTATGCAATTGTAAGTTTGCTATATCAGAGTATCTTATAGATTATTTGTATAGGGTCGCAAAATATCAAGAAGCAAATCCAGGTGTTTTCACAATTGTGACATTTCCCTTCCTATTTGCCGTCATGTTCGGAGACTGGGGACACGGGATATGTCTGCTTCTTGCATCAATGTATTTTCGCTTCTGTGAGAAGAAACTTTCTAGCCAGGTAAGAATCTCAATACAAGTAAACCTACTCCACCTCCAGTACTGATCCTGATGTTTCTTCCACTCTACAGAGTACTGTTATACTGAACATGACTATGGATGCTATTTGTTACTTTAGATGGGAAACATGACAAGTTAGGTTTATTTATAAATTAATAAAAATGAAATTGAAAGAATACGGAACTAACAAAA
>OOIL02004480.1:3410392-3412892 GCA_900332095.2 Cuscuta campestris | reverse complement strand
TTAAAAATAAGATCTTAAGAGCCTCTTTTTCTGTCTTGGCCCAGGCTATCGAGTTCTTAGGGCCGGCTCTGATAGGAACCAATTCATGGTCGGCAGTTCTCGAGTCCCCATGAAAAGGCGGCACTGGATCTCATCCCTCATTCCATGCATCAACATGTAAGTTTGATAAACTTTAAAGATGATCATTAGGGTTAGTAGTTCCCTTAGCCCCCCCCNCCCCCCCCCCCCCCCCCCCCGAGGTAGCTTCACCTTCATAACCTTATCTGTGCAAATTCTGACATCACCACAGCCCACTTGGTTCTCTCGCGGAGCGGCATACCGAAATAAAAAATGGAGATATTACCTCAAGAGTTGGTCTCACCTATCCATCCGTATTCACGTGCTTCTTCAGCACTTCCATATCCTTCTTCAAGTTGAGGATCTCCCTTATATCTTGGCTGGGGCTCTAAGAGCATTCCCTAGATAGCCTCTTCTGTCCGCGGGAGGTAATCTTTTTTTTCCTCTTTTGGACGGAGACCTATCTCTGGCTTTCAACCTCCTCCTTTTGGCCTTGGCTTTCCTCCCGTTGGGTCTGGAAGTATCAAGCATCTTCTTCCTTGTTCAGACATCCAATCAATTTTTGAACAACGTGAGAGTTTGCATCTAACTTCTCCAAAGGTGCCCATGATTTTCCATTATCCACGAGAACTTTTTGGAGCCTTCGAATACAAACTCTGATGGTAGGATTCTTTTGATGATGCCAATTTTGACATAGTGATTTGATGCCTGAGATCTCCTTCTTTTCCTCTAAGCTTGCTCGAGTCTTAGATACGTCACATTGTCACAATTCCTTCTAGATCTGTTCATGCCCATGATGGAGACGAAGCAAAGGTGAGGGCTACTTCTGAGAATCTAGAGAGGGCTTACACAAGTCAAGAGAGTCGTTTAGATGGACCGCGAGAACACTCTTCCCTTTGTTGTGTCACGAGGCTAGCTAATTTCCAAAGGAAAAATTTTGGACTCGCTGGATGAACATTGTGAAGGGAGTGGCTCGCAATCTATTATCAAGAGGGTGGGTTGGTTTTGATCTTACAGATAGGGCTCGCTTACGGAAGGATGAGGTTCTTCTTTAAGACTGGAACACTTTTTTTTTTGAATATTCGATGAATCGCTAATATTTTCCCTGCGACTATTGGGCTGTCCAAAGTCCAAATATAAATTGTCTGGCCTTGCAACAGTAAAAGAAAAGGAATATAAGAGTAGATAAATGTTGGAAATGGATCGGATACAATAAATGTACTCAAATCGACGTCCCATTACTGAAATAGGCCTCCGTCCCTACTGCCTCAATCTTGTTCGTAGGACTTTTGTCCATTTCTTCCACGGAGGCGTTGTCCTAATATTCAAGGAATGGACTGTGCTAACATCTTGGCCCGTTCCTTTCTTTGGACCGGCTCTCCAGCCCAATCTTTTCTCTATCTTGGCGTCCTCCAGGACTTAGTCCTCTCACTGTATGGTCTCGGTCTCAAGCTGGACTCGATCCAAATCTTTCTTACTCCCTCCGTCCCCTAGTTTTTGTCCACTTTCATTTTTACACACCATCCAATGCATTTCTTTAATCTATTTTATCTTGTAATTTGTATATTAAAAAATTATAAAATTATATATTAATAATCTATATGTTAAGACAAATCAAACAAGATCATACATGACTATATTTAGGCTTACACATTGAGAGAATTTGATGAGTCAAAGTGCTTAGATGAATAGTTCCAAAAGTCAAAAAGTGGACAAATACTGGGGGACGGAGGGAGTATCTCGTATGGGCCGGGTCTTCTACTCTTATGGACTTTTACAGGATATCCAGATACACATTAGGTCCGGCTTACAAATTATTTCGATGATCCCAGTGTTAGACGCCTCGCACACCTCTAGAGGGGGGGTGAATAGAGGTGTTGCCCAAAAGACCAGTTTTTTTGCGCGGAAACGTTCTTCAAGGATAAGAGCAATGCACACACGATATATACTGGTTCGGCCTAAATGCCCACATCCAGTCCCCGAAGCAATCGTGCCCAGGCCTTCACTAACCCGTCAAACTTAACGGAGTTTGACAATCCGAATACAACTCGAGAACTTGATTTCACAAGCCTCTTATCTTACCACCGAAGTTTTGATTTCACAAAACTCAGGATTTCTTCCACCTAACGTTTGATTTCACAAACCGTTAGGATTTCTACCACTTGGTGTAATCCCAACACCAAGAATACAAATCCCTTACAATAAAGTAAGAAAACAAACCGCAACCGAGTAATTCTCCCAACACGGAGTAGATTGTTGCAAATACAATGAAGTCCTTTAGAATATGGCAATATCTCTCAAAGACTCAAGCAATGAGGAAAAACTCAAGCAAGAAATGATTTAGCAATCAAAACAATTGCCTTGCTTGGATATAAGGAGGGGATTGAGTAGAATCTCTTTGGATATTCAAAGGATATGTTCTTCAAAGTGTTCTAAGTGTTCT
>OOIL02004480.1:3382336-3406114 GCA_900332095.2 Cuscuta campestris | reverse complement strand
ATACCACTGAACTCCTTTAAAAATGTATAATTTTGATATTATTTTCTAACTTTTCCTTTACTTTATAATAAGCTAAGTTATGATGTGTAGGATAAATAATTTTAGGGTGCAGCCTTTTTTCTAATTTGAAAAGTTTTATGGGACGGATGTAGTATAATTTTCTTCAAACAATTAAGGTTATTTATTTATATTAGGTTTCCCAAAAAACAATTTACATAAGTAGTCACCATTGCGTATGCATTTTTTTCAAAAAAATATCTTCAGTAATTCTAAAATTAATCTCTTTTACATTTTTTGACAATACAATTATATCAATTATTTTCGTTGGTTTAACGCAGTGAAAGTCTTATTTCAATCTATGAATTTAGTTTTAAACATATTAATGAATCTCGAAAAATTCTATGGTGGACTTAAGGTTTTACCATGGACCTACATATGAGCAAAATAAGTATTTCTTTATTACTTAAATAAGTATTTGTTTTTATAAATAAAAAAATTTTAAAAAAATATATTTTTTATGTGAGAAGGTCTTTGAACATTAAGATTAAGTGTGAAGTGTCCACTTTGGATATTATAATTTTCTCAGTTAAAAAAAATACAACCTATAGTCAAAATTTTAATTATTTTTAAAATTATCAAATATTAGACGTTAGAATACACAATAAAAAAGATGAGAGTAAACTCAAATAACAGTAATAGTTAGGAGGGAGAAGTATTGAGGTAGAACTCAAAATAAGTAATTTTGATACTTTTTTTATATTTTACTTCTATAGTAGTATTTCTCTTTTTTTAACCTTTTCAATTTGTTATAACTTAAACGTATTATTATTATTATTATTCAATGGAATCATTAATTTACATAAAAAATAAATTGAACATATATTATCAATAGAAAGAACTATGGTGTTTTTTACATTGTACTCATTATAATTAATCAAAATACATTAGAAAAAAGTTTAAAAATTACTCATAATTATCTTCTTATTTTTCTATTTCGGAATTATGTTCTAGTCGCCGTATAGAAATATATTAGGCATATTAATTAGAACTGGATCTTTCTATATTTTAATATAAAAGTTCCAAGTCATTAAAGTTATCAAAGGTGGAAGATGACTCATAAAAAACTTGCCAAGTAGACCCGCCACATGTCGACATTCTGTGAGCCTGAATCTCAAATATAATAATAAAGGATTTTTTATAAAAAAAACTCTTGGAGATATGAATAAGTTAAATGAATTTAAAGGATGTAATTTTTTTGGAATATCAAATATATAAGTTTAAATTTTTCAAATGTATATAAACATCAAGTTTTATTACTATAAACTAAATGGTCAATGATTATAAACAAAGTTTCCAAATATGAAGACTTTATTTTAGGATAGATTTTAGATCCGTGTACCGTCATCGTTGACGTGTCAATAAAGGCTCCACATAGACGTTCCACTTGTCGAGCTCTGATGATCCGAGTCTCCTTTATTATATTAAAGGATTTTATTAATAAAATATTGAATATATGATATACTGGTAGAATTTATGATTAGGGGTGTTCATTTATATGTCTAGACCGGAAAAATCGACTGAACCGGACCGATCGGTCCAGACCGAACCCGAACCGATAGGATTTCGGGTCGGTCTTTGGTCCAAGATTTTTTTAATTTAGGGTTTCTGTTCGGTCAGGTCATTACCCGATTACCAATCGGTCCAGACCAAAAAAGACCGATTAGCTCCCTTTCTTATTTTTTTATGTTCCGTCCAAAAATAACCATTCAAATGCCCAACCTTATCGGAGACCTAATCGTATCCTGTGTGCCTAAGCCTCACTGCCTGTGTTGTTCGACTGCTTCGACAGCGTGAGAGAGGAATCGCCGGTTGCAATTCGCCGTGTCGTAGTCGTCACTCGTCAGTCGCAATCTTGAGCCCACTGTCCAGCTTCGACTCGGCGACTCTCTCGCCTGAAATACTCAATCGCCGAGAGCCGATCTTGAGACGCCGACGCCAATCCCAATTGAATCAGGTACTCATCTCGTCTCCCTCAATATCAATTGAATCCCAATTTGCTTTTGCTGTGAAGTCAAATCTTGTTTTATAGCTTTAAGGGAGTTTAGGTTGTTGTTATTCCCTTTTATTATTAATATTTAAACCAAGTCCTAAATAAGGAAACTGATTATACACTGTGTTTTAGGCTTCCTACTGTACCAGCTCAGGAGTAGTATCTTTTTTCGGTTATCTGCAGATTTCGGTCTACTCGGTCTATTTCGGTTCGGTCTAAGTGTTTTCGGTCCGGACCGGTCCAAGACCGACTGTGAATAGGTCCGGTCCTCGGTCCTATATTTTTCCAATTTCGGTCTTCGGTCCGGTTCGGTCCGGTCCGGTCCTGGACCGATGAACACCCCTATTTATGATGAAAGAACTAAAATTCAATATTGAGTATACTTTAGATTTTTATTTTTTTAAAGTTATTTACTAGTTTGTATATATATAATTTTATCAAATTATATTTCCTCCGTCCCTAAAAACTTTTTCTATTTTAACTTTTTTTGGTCGAACAATGACATTATTTGACCATAAATTAAATATAATCTAAGTAAATAAATGTTATAAAAATTTTATATACCAACATTATTTCTTAAAATGAATCCAATTTTATTAAGTTTATATTATAATTCAATATTTTTTTTACATAATTTGTAATAAAAAAGTGTTACTCTTTTACAAAAAATAATTAAAGAGAAAGAGTGTTAAGAAATGAAGGAAATAGACCAATGTTATTAGAACCGGACCGGACTGGCCGGTTGAACCGTTGAGCACTCCGGTCCGGTTCAGTTGCAAAAACCGGAAATGAATTGACCCGCCCAAACCCGGGCAGAACCGGTGGACCGGGTTGACCAGGCCGACCTGCGGGTTGCGTCCAATTTTTTTTGTCTATGAAATAAAATGATGGAGATAGGAATCGAACACTAAACCTCACCATACAACTCTCAAAGACTCTAACTACTTAAGCTACAAAGTACTTGTTACCAAAATCATGCAGGATAGTATACATAGTGTTTCTTATTTGTGTTGAGGGAATTTAAAAAATTTCTAACTATTTGTAAGAAAGAACATGTTTGTGTTGTATAGTTATTTTATAATCTTTTAAAATATTTCAAAGAAAAAATAAATATTATTTTTTGTATTAAATAATAATGAATAATTTACATCTAAACCATTATTATCATCTAGAAAATGAAGAAATATATACTAATTATATATTATAAAACATGGGAAGTGTGAAAGAGTATATGAAGAATAACATTGAAAATAACATGGAGAAGAAAAAAACACAATATTAAGTTAGACGGAGGGAGTACGTGCTTTGTATTATTTAGAAAAAATAGGTATTTAAGTTATGTGGTAATATTTTATTATCTTTAAAAATAGTCCACAAAATATGGTATTATTTAATTTTTTATTATCTAAACATAAATATGAATGTTATATACCAAGTCATGGGTCGTTGACCCGAGTCAACCCGGTTCAACCGGTTGACTCTTGACCCAGTAGCTTATCCGGTTCGACGTCCCGTCCGGTTTTCAAAACATTGAAATAGACCGGATGGTAACTTCCTCCTGACCTTGCTCCGAACAACCCCGGGTTCCAAGACCCATTTGCCTGTATTGCTTACTTCGACCATTGTCCAGAATCCACAGCCTTCCTTCGACCATCCTCCATCGCCTCTTCCTGATAGGCGATGCAACTCCAGTGCCAGGGAGCAGCCGGTTCCGACCAGAGGCTGAACTCCAGAAGCCTGTCGCCGCCGGCTCGCCCCAGCCGCCAGTCCGCCACTTATTTCGGGTATAAACCCTTAATTTTTCTATTTGTTCTATGTTTAATTGGATAGGATTTTTGATAAATGATAATTTTATAGAATGATAATTTATTTTTGGCATTTGTAAATTTGGGTTTATTTTTTAGGTTTGAATATGGATGGTGAGTCAGTGTTGATTTAAATTTGTAAATGTGAGAATTTTTTAAAATTGTGTTTATTGATATTTAGGATTTGAAAAAAACGGTTGCTTGTTTGGATTTTTTTTGTTTTTTTGTTTATATTCTTACTTAAATGAGGTACTGGACTCAAATCAGCAGCTACTACACTTTTTAATAAATTGTGAACCGGTGACCTTTGTTTCTTCGAGTGTTGTTTCTTAAGTTAGTTAAGGAAAATGATTTATCATGTTATTGTATTCTTAGCTTTTTCTAATGTCGGTTTTATGGTTTGTAGCATACTTCACACTGGACTTTAGTCATTCCTATAATGGTATGCTTCTAATCAGATCATGTGTAATTGTGTATTAGCCAATAGGGTATTTGATCATGTTAGGTTCAGACCCGTAGAACCGTGGAATTGACCCGTTTCAAATAAACCGGGTTAGGGTCGATTACAGCAACAGCAACAACCCAGGTGAATCCCCTAGTAGCAGAATTAGGGTCGATTGTAATTATCTATTTTTTGACGACCTGCCCCGACCTGCTCTGTATGTATATAAACAACTTGGGGCCGGGTTTGTAAAAAATTGGCCTGAACCAATCCATGCCTACCCCTAGGTGCTGCAACATCGCGCTCTAGAGTTTGCGGCGACAATAGACAGAGAGGGAATCTTCATATTAATGAATCTACTCTTGTATCTTGAACACATTTATCTGCAATTCATCCATCTGTTCAAGCAGTTGTTTTAATCTCCAGTTAGGTTGCCTCTCAAGCAGTTTAATCATGATGCATTCTATCTCATCACGATCTCATATGCTTTCTACAGTTATAATGTGAATCATTTATGGAATTATATACATAAATAGTCCTCGTGGTCTTCCATAAGTGGGTAAGTAATCCTCGAACTTTCAAAAGCTGCAAAGTAGTCTCTATGTTAAAGGACTCTTGCATAATTTGTCTTTTTTTAGGGAAAACGTGAAGCGCGCAAAACAAGTGCATACTATGCACTATGCAGATGTGAAGCACGTAACAAAATAAAGAAGCTAATACTCCTTCCGTCCCTGAGTGTTTGTCCACTTTCATTTTTGCACACCATCCAATGCACTTCTTTAATCCATTTTATCTTGTAATTTGTATATTAAAAAATTATAAAAATTATATATTAATAATCTATATGTTAAGACGAATCAAACAAGATCACACATGACTATTTTTAGGCTTACACATTGAGAGAATTTGATGATTCAAAGTGCTTAGATGAACAGTTCCAAAAGTCAAAAGTGGACAAACACTCAGGGACGGACCAAGTATGAAGAAATTGCCCTCATCTTTGTGGTTAAAAGCGGGGAAGGATCTTCTTCCATCTCTTATACCACACGGCATTACCTTAGAATAAAATTACTTGAAGAATGAAATGATGTCGAGCTTATTTAGAACATTGTATTGTTATTCAAGAAGATCACTATGGAAGACATGAAGTTGTGAGAGTTGAACCAAAAGATAGCAGACATTGTATTACGGTTCAAGCTTACACATCACAATTAAAACTTTGAACCAACTTTTCTTACATGCTTCACATATTCGAATAATACACATGTGTTTTGCGTGCTTCACCTTTTTATTAAAGGAAGAACTAATTATGCAACAATTCTTCTACCACATGGACTATTTTGCAACTTTTGAAAGTTCGAGGACTTTTACCCACTTATAAAAGACCATGGGGAGTATTTATGCATTTAACTCATAATTTAAAGTATTTCATTGCTGTAATTTGTCATACAAGTGCTACAACTGGATTTAGGTGTGCGACTTCCAGTTGTCTGGATAACACTTTGCTCTATCAGTCCATGAAAATGATATAATCTTGAATGTCATGCTGCAAGTCAGCAAGCATCGTGGGCCAAAGTATCATATGACGTAATCCAATCTTTAAATGTCTTTTTGTCATTTCAATATCCGTGAAGCCTTTTTTCCTCAGTTACTTGCTCATCATGGTTTAAGTTTTTCTGATGCGGGGTATTTCATTTTTGAGGATTCAATTATGGTGTTAATAGTAAGGCTATAGAAGGAAAGTTCCATATGTTGGTAAAAGGCAAGGAAGCACTTTCTAATTCTCTTTGAAGAACGAAGGTTATTGGAAGGGTAGGAGTTGAGTTTGTGAAAATAGGCATAACATGTTTGCTCTTAGGTTAAAAACTTTATGGTTACGTTATAAGTTAAAACATGTGTGAAATGTCAAGACCTTGGTGATTAAATCTTTAGAATCTCCCCAAGTGGAGCACCATAGACCAAAGTCACCAAACATATCTTCACTAGGCAAGTAATTAATGATCTATATCTCTAAGATGTATATTTATTTTGTTGTCTTATTTTAGCCGCTTCTGTGTATGTTAATTCACTTTCTTGGGAAGTTCACAGACGATTTCTGTCATGCTGAACTCAGAGCTCACGCACATCAAATCCACTTTTTCAATTTCCCTACCACTATCAATCAGAATTGAATCCATAATCTACTCGCAAATTTTTTATAGGCTTTGCAGAATTCACAGCAGACCTCAACTTCCAATTGCCTTATGGTGCATTTCTAAGGATTTCAAAGATGGCATCATCAAGTCGGTCTGTAGCTGCAGGAGACTTGCAGGTGGTTTCTGTGGAAGAGAGGACAGTAGCTTCTCTTCCTCCTCGACCCCCAACGTCTTCCTCCAATGCTTTAGTAGAATACACACCACCTGCACCCAACATTGAAGAGGAGGACCTCGAGGTTAAGCTCCGTCGTATTCTTGATTGTGTCCCTGTTCGTGTGAGCAATACTTCTGGTAGCTCTGCTGGTTCAGGTTCTGGTGACTTTCATCAGGTAATTGAAATATTGAACTCGCAAACTTTGTTTTACTTGGAGTGTGATGTTGTTCCAAATTCAGACATTGTGAGGTTTGGATGTGATGCATGTCTGAAAGTTGTCTCGTATCTCCCCTGCTTGCCATTTCTTTCATTGTTTGTCAAGCTTGTGTAGTTTCTTGTGTCTTAACGAGTTAACACTATGTTTTGTTCAAGGAACTTGGAAGAAAAGAAAATTGTTTTCTCTCACTTTCCCTCCAAAAATGGGATGTATTTTGTTTTCCCTCCTCTTAGTACATTTTGCCTTCTCATTTTCTTTTCTTTTCCACTCTAACCAAACAAGAAAAAATATTTTACATCTCATTTTCTTTCATTTTCTCTTTCGAATTCCTTAAACCAAACATAGTGTCAATGGTTCTGATCAATTTCTCTTTTATTTGTAGTTTGACTTTCTATAATGGTTCATTAGTTGCTACTAAGATGCATAAGCTTATGTGGAATCATGGTAAACTTTAGTTGCAAAAAATTCATGTCTAATGATTCCGTTTTACAGTAGAAGAGGGATTAATAAAATATTTTAGTGGTAGGGTATGGTTGGGAAGGCGGATTTTGAAATGCATTGGAAGGGATGCATTATTACTCATTTGAAACGAATCCTCATAAGAATTATAATACAGTACTCCCGCTCCTAAATGGTTTGCACAGTTTGACTTGCACTTAAAGTAGGAGTGAGTTAAAGTGTGTTATGAATTTGTGTGGAGCTATTTAATGTTGAAAAAGAGCATTGTGTCAAATTGATGGAAAGTTTAATGGGAAAGTTGGTAAAAAAAAGTTGATGTGAAGGAGAGAGAACTGTATAAAGTAATTTGGAATGCCCCGAAAAGGAAATTGTGCAAAGTAATAAGACATTGGGTATAAGTGTATAACCCAATGTCCCCACTATATATTTAACACCACAAACCAATGAAACCATGTATACACTCCATGTCCCATAAAAAAAGTTTCAAACACATTTTGGTCTCTTAAAGGGGTTTTGTTTAATCAAATGTAGCTAATTCATGTGTAATTTTCCAAAAAGGAGTCAAACGCAAGTTACTCCCTTCATCCTAGAGTGTTTGTCTTGTTTTGACTTTTTGCATTCAACCAAAACCAACTTTTGACCTATAATTAAATAAAAATATATGGTATATTAATTAGATAAAACAATTTTCTGAAAATATTTTTACAAGATAAATCTAATAAGGAACAACACTTCATGATTATTTTTAAAACGTTGTACTTGTGGAACATGACTCTTTTTATGGTATAGAGGTAGTATAGTTCTCTTAAGTCAAAAAATAAGGAACAACACTTCATCTCCCGTCTCCATTCTCTTCAGAAATCTCCTCCCAAACATACCTTAAGATAAGTAGGTACGTTGATTGCTGCAGCTATGATGGAATCTTGAAGATGGTGGTTGGTGGGCAGAATCTTGAGTATGATTGCTCAGTAGGACTTAACTGGCAGAGAAACTACTTTGTTGCTTTATTGATGTTAACAAGGAGAAATGTTTGCTGTACGTGAAGGATTGCTGTAACATATTATGAAATTACGAAACCCGGGGTTTCAGTTGTTAGCATGTTTTTTAGGTTGATGAAAAACAAACAATGACCCGAAATGTTCATGTCAATTACTTGTTTTTCAGTAGCATGTAAAAAGTCAAAAAAACTTTTTATTGTGATTTGTGAAAATTTATCCTATTGAGATTTTAGACGAGTGGGCAAATTTTCATCCGTAGAATAGGAATTAGAATATCTTTATCTCAAGCATTTGCATTCTTTAGTTCACTTCGTATGGGGAGGGGTGTTCAAATTTTACTATGGAAACAACACTGTCTTCTGGTCAGTCAGGGTCAGTAGGAGCTAGCTTAAATAACCAAACACTTTTTTTTGGGTTTTATGTTTTACTTAAGCTGTGTGCGAATTCTCTGGTTGCAGTATCGACAGATGAGACGAAAAGAACAAGATCGGCTTGCGAGGATGGACGCTGATTACCAGAAAAGAAAGGAAATAGCCGAATTCAACAGAAGGAAAGAGGAACGAGTGAGAGCCGCTGAGGAGCGCACTGCAAAGAAACGTTCGAAACGGCAGAAGAAAAAGCAAAGGAAGAAAGAGAAAAAGAGTCAAACTGCTGCGGCCGTGGAAGGAGGAGAGAGAGAAGAATCGTCGGACGATGGAGACTCAGATAACGGTGAAGCTATCTAATGGTACATACAATCTATCTTTGAGTCTCAATGCCTTCTTCATTTTGGATGATTCTTTTTAGTGTGTAATTTAAGGTTCATTTCCCATCCATTGTTAGGAGGAGGAGGGCTTTCTGTCTTGTTCTTGATGTATCATCCTTGCCAAGGTTGGGTATTAGTGCTAACCTGCTGACTCTCCCTTCAATATTTTGAGATTTTCAAAGGCCAATTAGGCATATGCAAATTTCTTGTGGAAGATTTTTTTTGTTGAAAGATTAGATTTCAAAAAACTTGAAGAAACACTTGTGGCAAATAATAATTTGTGGCAACTAAAAGTTGCCACTGAACATGAGTTTTTGTGGCAAAGTATTATTAGTGGCAAACCATAACTTGCCACAAAAACTATGAATTGTATGGCAAATTTAAATCTGCCACAAATGCCTTTTGTGACGGGGTATGTATGGTAACCTTGTAGCAAATTCTAGAATTGCTACAAATAGTTATTGTGGCTAATTTTTTTATATTTTGTGGCAAAATTTGGTAGTGTTGTAGTGTTGCGTTCGATCGGCATAGCACCATCTACGTCATCCTCAACTGCCATGGAAACCACCGCAAGTACACTAGAGACAGTTGCCAGTGCACACTGTTCAAAAACTCTGTATGACATATGGTTCTTCCTCCATGGAGATCGAAGAACATGACTGTTGAGGAATCACAATCACTAACCAAGAACAAATCATCTGACAAGGGTTGTCTTGCAGGAAGTGAACAATTTCTCAATGTGCAGGCAATTTTTTTTAAAATAGTGTTCGGGATGTTCGAAAAGAATGATGTTTGTCCTGTACGTTCGTTTGAATTTAGTAAATGTTCAAAAAGAATGATGTTCTTTACTCAATTGATTATTCGGCATATTTGAAAAGAGTGGCTTCACTGTCGAAGAAGAAAAAAAATTATTTGTTGAAGTGGTCAGATGAGATATAAAGTTTGAAACTCAGATTTGAAGCCCCGGGCTTGAAACTTATTCCTAGTTCCCTGATCCGTGCAGCTTTTCTGTGTCGTATGAGCAAACTTTTAAATTTCATTAGCACAAAAAATTTGGACCCCACTCAGAGATGGAGAGTGCATCGCCCCATCCTGCGCGCAGTTAATACTAATAATTGGAGTATTAATGTCATCTTCACATCAAATTATTGTTATTCATGTCGATCTGGAGGAGTGGGCAAATACTGCATGCGGTCTAAAATAGCAAATACATACTTCATTTGGATCTCCATTTTCAGTCACATATATGTGCTCTCAGGTTTAAAATCTATCTCACTCAATCGTGCGGTTCTATAATTATTGTCTTATTTCCTCTGTTGCAAATTTGATTACAAATTGAGAGTAACGAGGCAAAATTTTTTATCTTTAAAAATTATTTTATTTATAAATTCACACATAAATGAGAAATAAAAATTATATACTAAAAAACTACGTTAAAAGTTCTACAAAACGAGATGTGGTAAGAATATTTTATTTTATCAAATACTCAAATAAAACACACCAATAAACAGAAATTATCGAAAAGAGAAAAAAAATTGTATTCCGTAATCTATTTCGTGCGGAGGGAGTATTTGGGATGTTCCAAAAAAATTTCCTCTATCCTTTTATGTTATGTTTGGTTCAACGAAGTATGTTAAAAAACAAAAAAAGAATTTTCTCTCATTTTCTTTGCCCAATTAGAAAGAATTTTATGGTAAATTCTATGGTAGAACTAAGGTTCACCATGGACCTTCATATCAACAAAATAAGCATTTCCTTGTTATTTAAAATAAGCGTCTAATTTTTAATAAAAAATAATTAAAAAAAATTTATGTAAGAAGGTCCAAAAAATGGTATGCACCCAAGGTGCTCCAGAAAAGCACTCAAATTTTATTTTCCCACTTCTTAGGGTTGTTCCGTACAACTTTTTTTTGTTTATTACTTATTCTTATTTAAACCAGATCAAATCATATCAGATCTAATTAGATCAGATCCAATCAGACTAGATCTAATCAGATCTAATTAGATGGGACCAGATCAAATCCTATAATATCATATTAAGACAAAAATATAAAAAAAATAAGTATTCTTTTAAGGATTATATAATAATTACTATTCAATTAATTCTCATTACTTTATTTAAAGCTACACGCGCCTAAATTTTAATGAATATTATAAATTTAAAAATGATTATAGATATACTACCTCCATCCCAGTGTATTTGTTCAGTTTGACTTTTTCGAGTCAAACTGGACAAACTTTGAACTCCAATTACTCTTAATTTATATTGCATTTAGCATAATGAAATACAATTTTGAAAGTTCTCAATATGATGAATCCAATAAAGTCATCTTTATGTTAAAATACATTACGATTTTTATTTAATTGAATCTCAAACTTTGTCCAGTTTGACTCGAAAAAGTCGAAATGGGCAAATACACTGGGACGGAGGGAGTATGTGTGTGTGTGTGTGTGTGTGTATATATATATATATATATATATATATATAGACTTTTGGACTGTTCATCTAAGCACTTTGACTCATCAAATTTTCTCAATGTGTAAGCCTAAATATAGTGATGTGTGATCTTGTTTGATTTGTCTTAACATATAAATTATTAATATATAATTTCTATAATTTTTTAATATACAAATTACAAGATAAAATGGATTAAAGAAGTGTATTGGATGGTGTGTAAAAATGAAAGTGGACAAATACTCTGGGACGGAGGTAGTATTAGAAAGTTATGCATACAATAGTTACAGGATATTTTTATTAATCTAAATTGATATGAGAAAAACATCAATATTTTAAACTAAAATATAATAATGAAACAGGGGGAGGGAGTACTACATAATGAAAACCAAGGTAGTCCTATATTATGAAAAAGAAAAAATGAACCAAAAATGTAAAAAAACAAATTCAGATATTTGAGTGTAAAAAATCAGATATTATAAAAATGTACCAAAATATGAAATTTATGTTTTTATTCCCAAAAAGGAGTTACAATCCAAATACAATGTGAATCATGAATTATATTATTTTATACTTTCTCTGTTCCCATTTTGATTACAAAACAGGAGTTACGAGGTAAAATCCCATGATTACAATATACGGAGTAGGAGACTAGGAAATAAAAAATAAAAATTATATGTCAAAAAACTACATTAAAAGTTCTATAAAACAAGAGGTGAGAAGAATATTTTATTTTATCAAATAATCAATGAAAACAGACAAACAAACAAAAATTATCATGAAGAGAGAGAATAAAATTATTATCAAAATGGGGATGGATGAAATAATAAATATTGCATAAATAAATTTAGGTGATTATGAATATAATAATAATAATACTTAGAATAATAATAATAATAATAATAAATTATAAAAAAAATTAGAGTGAGAATAATATAAAAAAATATCCTTAAATAAATTTTTAGAGTTTTTTTTAGGTTTTTTGAGTTTCTTGTAGAACCTTTCAGTTTTTTTCTAGTTTTTTTGAGTTTTTAGTTCCAATTTCTTTCAATTTGTTCCAAGATCCTACTTTTTTCCAGTCTTTCAGAAGAGCTCCTAAACCATACGTACTTTTTCAATCCTGTGCCCACATACTGAGAACCATAGTTAGTTATTTGGCTCCGCTTTATTGTCAAACTATACAACCTTTTTGTAAAGAATAAAGCTTTCAGGCCCATGACTCAACGCAGGGGGGATAAAAGAAAGAAATCCCTGCCATCAAGAACAGAATTCAGTTTCCCCATTTTACACCTGAAATATTCATTAGCTTATCTTCTCCCCCATCTCTAGCTTGAGTGTAAGATACCATTCCCACATTTAACAAATATTATACTCTAATAATAATTCTCACCCTCTATGTCAAGTTGTTACCTCTTTCTTACTCGTTCCACAAAACCCTTCCTCTTTCTTTTTTTTTGCTTTCCACAAAACACTTCCACTTTCTATTAAAAAATCACTTTTACCCCTACTTTTTCATACCCTACCTATCACATCATACTTTTTCACTAATAACCAAACTATCACAACTTATTTTTTCCCATCACATCAGGGGCAAAATTGGAAAGTCAACCAAAATTACACTTTCCTTATTTTTCCCTAAAGTCAAAACCGGAAGGATTTTGTGGAACGGAGGGAGTAGAATATAAAAATATTTTGACAATAATAACAGTGTGAACTTCTAAGTCATAAAAACGACTGTTTTGTTATGTACAAATGTCTTTTGATGTTTTCCATGTCTAAGTTAGACTTTTGATTTTCCCCTTTGTAAGCCTATATATAGAGGCTCCATATAATGAAATGATCTATCCATCTCTTTAGTCTCTCATTGCATTTCTTTCTCTTTCACTCTCCATTGCATTTTGATCTTCCATTTGTGTTCTTATCAAGGTATATCTCTATCATCTTGTTATTGATAATATTTCTATTATCTTTATCTTAACACGTTATCAGCACGATACTCTAAAAATTTACTCCTCTTCATATCTTGTCCTTGTTCATATTCATGTTATTGATATATACATATACATATACATATACACTTATTTATTTTAGTTTTTTAGTGTACTTGTAGATATATTGAATCTAAAGTTCCTAAATATATTAGAGAATTGACATGTGAAGCCTACATTATGTGTTCGAGAACATATTATGTCGGAAAAAAATTCATTTCTTTGGTTTTTTTCTCTTTTGGCTAGTGAACTTGAAGTTCATATTCTGTTTTCATATGCTCGAAGCATTAATATGAAAACTCAAACCTGAAAATTTGAGTATGCCACATGAATATATAGGTGACATTATTATTTACTATGCAACAAAGAAATACTAATAATAATGTTAATATTATAGACTTATTATTTGTGATTATGTAATGTGCTCTAATTTATCATTATGTCCATAGTTTTGCTCTAATTGTAACCTCCATTATAATAAATAATAATAATAATAATTGAGACCCTTCAAGTACCTAAGCCGTTTTTTAATAAAAACCCTATTATTCAATCAATACACATTAATTTATTTATTTTCACAATAATAAAAAAGAGTTAACATGTTCATCAAAACACAATATATGGGTATATGAGATACTACCTAAGGTCTTATAATATTAAAATACCGCCTGAAGTGGCTGATTTTTAGCATAAAAAAATCTCATTAAAAAGAGACATTTTGATATTTCAAGACCTTTGTTCTAATCTATATATGATTCCTCATCGATGTTCCTGAAGAATGACGTAGTTAATATATTATAATCAAAGGAGTGATTATACATATTTTTTTTTAGATGTAAGAGTTTTTTTTCTCTTGTGATAAAAGAAGTTAGTGTGGATATAATTTTCTTTTTATACAAATTAAAACTGATAGATAGCTCTAGAAGAGCATTGCATTATTAGAGCTGCATAAAAGAAGTAATAAAGGTCTCATAAATATTGAATATTTTGAGAGAATAGTTATTGTCCTTCATTGACGAATATTCTATTGGGTATAAACAATTAAATCCTTATTGTTTATGGTGTCTCTATTAATGTTTAAGATACCAGTGGAAATGAATATTACATGACACTTGATCGAGATTTGTTTTCACGTAAACCAGAAGTTTACTGAATCAATTTTTATTCTAAACATAACCAATTAAATTATCACGTTTTAGTTTGTGGTGTGAAGAAAAAATCATTAAGAACTCAAGTAGTGAGTACTATTTGAAGAACAAGTTTCTGTTATTATAAGGACCAGAAGATCCTATAGTCTTGTTCTCATTAGAAGATTATTATGAGATTATTACTAATGAAACTTGAGATTCATTTCATACATATTAAGAAATTGTTCAAGGATAATTGATTGGGCCCATCAACTATTCGTGATCACAATTTAAATGTTATATATGATGCATCGTTATATTTGTTATATTTGTTGACAATTAACTCATAACCCGAAGTTTATGATATTTGTCCTATGGACATAATTTTTAGGTTATGTTGAACACCATTAGTCACATAAGAGCCTGTAGTTCTAGTTAATATGCAAAATGCATTGAATTAGTGGCTATACTTTTGATTATGAGAACAAAGCATTTTATACTGGTTTTTGAATCTTCATTTATGTGGTAATTATTTGGAGCAGATGCTTAGTGGGCATAAATTAAAAGAAATTATCAAGGTACCACAATGGTAGGTAGACACTAAGGGAAGGTTTTTGAAGAAGTTGAATGGAAGATAAATTCCATGACATATGCTAGATTATATATATTCTTCAATTAAAGAAGAGGTGAACATGAAGTTCAAGAAAGAAGATTGTACTACGATATTGCAAATAAAGTGCTCATTATGAATTTTATGTATCAATTGTAAACACTTTGGTTAGAAGTGAATTCTAGATATTTTCTCAACCATAAAAAAATGATCTTATTATAAGGAACCTGTAGTTCCAACATATAAGAACCTGAAGTTCTCCTTCGCATGTATTTTATATACACATGTTTATTTTTATTAATCCTTCCCTATAAATAAAAGGTCAAATCTTCAAATTTTTGAGTTTCGTACACTCGATATCTCATGAAAAGAAACAAGTTTGTCCCTTCTCACAATATTTGATTGTTTGATTGTGTGCCTTATATGCCCTCTCCCCCATAATGCATTCAATATAATGTAGAAGACTGTGTATTGACATTGGCTATAACTCCTCGTCTATTGTTAAATGTTTAGAGTTTTTGACAAGAGATATATTAACATCAAAGTAAGTTGGTTGTCAAGAATAATGAAATACTAGTATACAAGAAATTATATGAAATGCATCATTGTAAATTTTCAATTCTTGAAGTGGTCAGTCTGATTTGCAAAGAAGAGCAAATGAATTACTTGATGCATTCACATATATGAGCAGAGTGACAAAGTTACATATACCAGCATCTTATGCATCGCTCAATTTAAGGTAGTCCCAGAAGTGACTATTGAACATTTTATGTGGGAGAATAATTGGTTTCAAAGATAAGAACCCACGAAAATGAAGATAGTAAAAATGCTATTAGTGAAACCATATACATGATTATGAGTGAAACCCCAGAAAAGGTAATTGTCCCAGAAGAAGACTAATACTATTCCAGAAGAAAATGAAACCCAGAAGAGGTAAATGTCCTGGAAGAGACTAATATGATTCTAGAAGAATAAGTTTCCTAAAGAAACATCGGTACCGAAAGAAAATGAGATCTCTATTAATTATGTACGAGACTGTACAATATGGAACCAAAATGAAACACGTGTTCATGATATTCTTGCATATGCTATGGCAATGGATGTAATCAATAAAAGAGATTACATGCCTAAAACTCAAAGAAGAGTACATGTAGATAGTGCATAAATGATTTGCCAAATTGAAAAAGACCCTGAAGGTTGAATATAAGTCACTCAATAAACGGAATATTTTCGGACCTGAAATCTGAACACTCATAAACGTCAAACCAATAGGTTTAAAATGAGTGTCTGTAATAAACAGAAATAAAATGAATGAGATTATGCGATATGAGGAAACGTAATTATAAGGGACACTTGAAATCGACATTTGTGTGATAATAATCTCTGAAGGATTCAAAATGCCAAAAACAATAAAATTAATACATCGAGATATGTGTGAAGAGATCGTGGAATGGTCTTAAGTAATCTGGTCATATGTGGTACAATTGACCCAGTGAATATCTCGAAAAAGAAATATACAAATTTGAAATCAACCTATGTGCTGTCATTCAAGGATCGCTCTCAATATTCTTTATTATACCAGTTTACGTCGACGTATAAATATCATTAGATTTCCTGAAGAGATGGAGAAAACGAAAAAAACTGTTGAACTCTTGAAGAGAGTATTTAGATGGAAGATCTTGACATGACATAAATTATACTTTGGATTGTATTTTAAACACCTATATGATGGCACATTTGTCCATAAGTTAAACTACATTCAGAAGATGTTAACACGTTTATATATATATATATATATATATATATATATATATATATATATATATATATATATATATATATATATATATATATATATATATTCATAACATTCTAATCGCCTCCCAGAAGAGGGCGAAGAAGTACTTGGTCCTGCANTACCAAATTTTAAGGGTGAAATTAGATTGGTAATGTGTTCACATATGGTGATAAGACTTTTTCTTGGAAGTCGACTGAGCGAGCACGACCAGATAACTAAGGCAGCATAACTGATCATGCAGTATCAGTTGATATAGGTCTGAAGAACATAGCCAACATTATCCTGTAGCATAATGTTGTTAGTGTATAATGAACGATGATATATCTGAAGGGGAGTGTTAAATATGGCAGATATATTACTCTTATTATTTAGAATATCTAGTTACCTTGTTTACCTAGACTTTACCTCCTCCCTGTGTATGTATAAATACCCCGACATATGATGAATAAAGTACTCAGTTCAAAATTCCTGAAACATGCAATCAGAAAGCTCGTGAGTTATTCTCAATCAAGTTACAGAGATCATTATACGGATTCAATCTGGTAGAATGTGGTATAATTGTCTTAGTGGATACCTTGTTAGAGAAGGTTACATAAATGATCCAATTTGTCTATGTGTTTTCATCAAGAAATCTGAAGTTGGATTTGCTATCATAGCAGTATATGTAAATGACCTAAACCTTGTTGGAACACCAGAAGAATGGATAACCAACACCCATTGAAAAGTCTCATGGTTGTTTGATCATTGGATGTAAAGGACCCTTTTCGTCCTCGAGAAGATAATGAAGAACTTTTAGGTCTGGAGGTACCTTATTTAAATGTTATAGGGGCGCTAATGTATCTTGCAAATTGTACAAGACCTGATATAGCCTTTCAGTTAATTTGTTGGCAAGATATAGCTCAGCACCAACACGATGACATTGGAATGGTGTTAAACATATATTACGTTATCTTCGTGGAACAACCGATATGGGCCTATTTTATTCGAAAGGTTCGGAATCACTAGTTGTTGGTTATGCTGATGCTGGCTATCTTTATGACTCACATAAGGGTAAATCGCAAAGTGGATATGTTTTTTCTTGTGGTGGTGCTGCAATATCATGGAGATCAGTAAAGCAAACACTAGTTGCAACCTCATCAAACCACTCGGAGATAATGGCGCTATATGAAGCAAATCGAGAATGCACATGGTTAAGGTCAATGGTTCATCACATTCGAGAAACTTCTGGATTATCTTTGAATAAGGCTCCATCATTACTCTATGAAGATAATGCTGCTTGTAATGCACAAATTAAAAGTGGCTACATCAAAAGCGACAAGACAAAGCACATATCACCAAAATTCTTCTATCCACACAAGCTTCAGAAAAGTGGAGACATTTAGGTTCGTCAGATACAGTCATGCAATAACCTTGCGGATTTGTTTACAAAGGCATTGCCAACTACGACATTTAGGAAGATGATCAATGGTATTGGAATGCGTCAACTCAAGGATCTTTTGCCATGTTCAGGGGGAGCATTATAAGCACTGTACTCTTTTTCCTTCGTCCAAGTTTTTGTCCCATTGGGTTTTTCTTGGCAAGGTTTTAACGAGGCAGTGTCTTAAGCTCCAATTTACCTAAATGGTGAACATCCAAAATCCAAGGGAGAGTGTTATGTACAAATGTCTTTTGATGTTCTCCATGTCTAAGTTAGACCTTTGATTTTCCCCTTTGTAAGCCTATATATAGAGGCTCCATATAATGAAATGATCTATCCATCTCTTTAGTCTCTCATTGCATTTCTTTCTCTTTTACTCTCCATTGCACTTTGATCTTCCATTTGTGTTCTTATCAAGGTATATCTCTATCATCTTGTTATTGATAATATTTCTATTATCTTTATTCTTAACATGCTTCTATTTTACTCCCTTTGTTCGACATTAACCTTTTCATTGGTTTTTTCCCTAGCTTTGACATTTTAATGTACTCAAGTTATATTTTAAACTTGAGTACCTAAAAATTTTTGTTGTGTAGAAAGTTAACTTTGACATTTTTAAAATTGAATACTATCGTTAGATACCATTTTCAAAATATTAAAATTTAACATTGAAGTTATTGCGAAACAAACACTTAATTTAGTTGTCAATTGGATAAAATATCACATTTTAGGAAGTGGTTGTAAAATAGGGACTAGGCAGTATCAAATAAGTCTTTGAAAAAAATGAGCCAAATTCTTTCGTGGACCTAAAACTCATGCTCATTTTATAAACCTTAGGTGCATTTGTAGCGTAAAATAAATGAACCTTTTGTAAGAGAGAAAATATCTACATGCAAGCCCATAAAAAATGAGAAGATCTAAATTTTAAATGTGGACGGAGAGACTATGTAAACATCACTCATGAAATGATGTTCATTCATATCTACATCTCGATTATTGATTCTTATCAACTAAAAACAATTAACTTACAAAAAGTTTTTTCCTTTAGAAAAATAAAATAAAACTGTATTTGTAGAGATTTATTTCTAGATAAACAAAATATTTCATTCGTCACAAAAAATATTTTCACTTTCACTTTTTATCCGTCTGAAAAAAACATTCCTATTATAAATTAAAATCTAGACCTGTGCAAACAAAGGTCGGCTCATCTGACCCGCCTAGCCCGCCTTTTAAAAAAGAGCAAATATGGACAACCTTTAATACTCACATGGGTGGGCCGGCCCAAGCCCGAATTATATTTGGGTGAATCTGGAAGCTACTTTAAGCCCAAGCCCAAGCCCAACAGGCTCGCTCATATTCATCAAATACATTTTCTTTATTATTAATTACCTAGCGAGTATATATTTTAAAATTTTCTATAATTCATGTATAATAATTTAATGAGAAATTTACTTAAATAGCACCAAAACATAATGATTTTTCCTAAATAGCACCACATATATTTTTCTTCCCAATATAGCACTTTTAGTCATTATGCATTAGTCATTATTCAAGTAAATATTCGTCATCACTGGACATTATTAAGTGCTATTTAGAGAAATGGCTTAAGTTTTAGTACTATTTAGTGCAAATATTTCTAGTTTAATTCACTCACCTCTTTTAAACAAAAATCAACAACTTTTCTAATGAATCAGTATGATGGTTTATTAATTATGCAACAATACCTCTATTATGCTTTCGATGTAGATATAGTGACTGGTGATTTTATTTAAAACGTTGAAAAAAGAGTTCAATATTTTTTTTCGATTTTTTGTGCAAAAAAGATTTTTCTTGATGTTTTATCCGGTCGGGCAGCCCGGTGGGCAGTTTGACCCGCTAAGGTGGACGGGTATGGATAAAGAGTTTAGCCCATCAAATCCGGGTTGGACCTGACACGCCCATGTTAATGGGCTCATTATTTGTATCAAGTCCGGCCCAGGTCTGGCCAGATTCTCATTTACACAGGTCTATTAAAATCTCTCCTTTATCTTTACTAAAAAAAGGATGAGCCCCATCCGCGAGAGACCTTTCAAACCCGGCCGGACGGTCACTGAGAGAAGGTAAATTGGACTTTAATCGCAGATTGGCAAAGAATGGAGCTTGCACCTAGTACTTGCAGAGGCCTTATGCTTAGCATAATTGTCTTCCTAGCGCAGTTGCTAGGAATCGTACTCGAGTTTTACCCCTTGACACTCCTTGTCTTGCCAATTACGCAACGTCCACCGACTTTTCTTTTATCTTTATTAGTAATTATATTGGAGGTGTTTGTTTAGAATTGAAGTGCAATTATTTTTAGTTATAGCCTTCAAAAAAACAATAACTTCATAAATATCTATACCAAAATATCCACCTTTTTTTATTATACAAGTACGTTCGGAGTATTGTTATGATATTTTCATTAATACCAATATTGTTACAATTATAATGATGCCTAATTTGGATGTTATAATGACATTGATCAAATTAATTACTTCCTTCGTTCCAAAAAGTTTTACACACTTGGACTAAAATGGAAATTAAGGGAGGTATAATTTTGTGTTAACTTTTCAAAAATAACCTTGATTTGATGTGTAAAAGTAAGATGTGATGTCTATATTATTAGAAAAAAGATATGATGTGATAGGTAGGGTTTGAAAAAGTAAGAGGTAAAAGTGATTTTTTAATAGAAATGGGTAAGAGATTGTGAGACACAATTTTTTTGAAAGGTGTAAATTTTTTTGAGACGGAGGGAGTAATATTCAAATAATATTTCGTTCAAAAAACTAATAGTTCTTGTCCCTTAATTTTCTTATGCCCTTCCCTGCCTCCCCACTCACCCTTGGTCCTAACCGAATCCACCCCTACTCCCATAAACAAACCCCTAGTTTTAGTTCATTTTGAGGCATAAAAATTAACTTTAAAGTCAACAAAAATTGGGGGCTCAATTGATGGGTGTGGAGAGATGAGTTTGAGTCACACCAAGGTAGATGGTTTTCCAATTCTCTAAGGTTTAAGAGGTAGAATTTATCAATTTTCAAAAGAAAAAACATTATAAAGGCCTCAATTTACTTGGTGTCATTCTTCGAAAAAAATAATAATTGGTGTCATATATAATACTCCACCGTTTCTAAAAGGAGTTCTTAAGTTGGCTAATATGTGAAATAAGGAGTGTATATTTATAGTTGACTTTCAAATTTTGTCCTTGATGTGATGGGTAAAAGTAAGATATGACAATTAGATTATTAGTGAAAAAGTATAATGTGATTGGTAAGGTAAGAAAAACTAAGAATAAAGTTGAGTTTTTAATAGCGTAGAAAGTGAAAGTGTTTTGAAAAAAGTGAAAAACTGAAAAATGAAGTATTTTAAAAAGCGGAGCAAGTTAATTACTCCGTATATTCGTACTCATTTAATTACTGTAGTTAATGAAACAAGCAATTCAAAGCATTGTACTCCGTACTTTGTACTATGGAGTATACTATTACAAGATAAAATTTTATAATTGGTCTCTTATAATAAGAGATTTGCTTTATTTGGTTGGTTCTCTATCATCAAATATTACACGAGTCGTCTTTCTTTTATGAAGTTCTTTCCACAAAATAGTCTTTTTTTATCTTCTGTCATATTGGTGTTAATTTGAGAACTAAAAGTATAATTTCACAATGATCATATACTATTCTTGTCATACACAATTTCATAGGTTGTTATTAATGATGCATCGTTTGGGAATTACAATCACTTTCTACGACAACTATAGTCTACAGATGTGATTTTTCGTCGGATTCCTAGTTTGCAGTCATAACCATTATTGTTGTGTTGTTTGTCTGATCGTAATCAGAATGTGGCACTAAATATAAGATGGATGTCAAATTTTATTTTTAGTCTTCAAATGAATACCAACATGAGAGAAGGTCAAAAAGAACGTAACTATATATTTGTAAAAAAGTATACATATATAAAAGAGAATTACGAGAGTAATATTTGATAATAAAAGACTAAATATAGAAAACTTCTTGTTATAAAAGACGTGTATGCAGGGTCGGCCCTGAAAACTGAAAAATAAAATTGGCCAGGTCCAAAATATACATTTTGGACCCTATTTTATTTTTCTTAGAATACTCATGCTTTAAAATTAATGTCAAATTTAAAAATTTGAGACTTTAAAATTTTAGGGATCGTATGCGGTTGGCCACTTTAGACATCCTACGGGCCACTCATGCGTACAACTAATAGCAAGCATGAGGGTTCCATGACTTCCATCACTCCATGCTACCAAGAGGCACTGATTCAAACGTTTATTTATTTTTTGATCTATTTCTTTATATTTATTTATAATTTGGGGTGCACGCAAATGGAACCATACGAATGGACATATGTTTAAATTAAGGAAACTCTTAAATCTTTATATATATATATATATATATATATATATATATATATATATATATATATATATATATATATATTATTTAACAATATGTAACCTTATTAGTAATAACATTATAATAGTAATAATAAGTAAATTATATGCAATATTAAGTAATGTAATACTCCTCCCGTTTTTAAAAAGGGTTCTTATTTTCACTGAAGGGTTTCTAATATGACAAATTCGTGGCCCTAATGTCAATTTATGGATCTTAGTACAATGATATCATAAAAGAATTGTGCCTTTTGCAAAAAAAACCAATTGTCTGCCAATGAAAATTGTGAAAAGGTTCACATTTGTCATTTCACATGTATACCCTAGGACCACGAAAGATCAAGTAATTAAATATTTACACATTATATTATTTTATGTATTGTAAAAATTGATTATTTTTAAAAAAGATTAAATTAAAGTTATATCATAGAGAATTAGTTAAAGTTAATAATTTAAAAATTATTTTCAAATTAATTCATATTACTCCGTTAGTGTAATTAATTATTTGAAAATGGTTACAGTAAGTTGGCAAATTAGCATACGTAAACAAAAAAAGGTATAAAATTGGTGAAATCTAATTTGGTGATTATGCAATAAAACAACTTTGTAGGGTATGTATAATGTTGAATTTTTTATCAAATTAAAATACGCAAGTAGTTAGCTACTGCACGTAGGAACTCATATCATTTTAGTCGGCTAGAATTTACACATGATAACATATACTCCATTTGTCTTATAAAACCTTTCTCTTTTCTTTTTTTATCCGTCCCACAAAACACTTCTCATTTCAATTAAAAAGTCACTTTTACCCCTTACTTTCTCATACCCTAACTATCAGATCAAACCTTTTTACTAATAATCTATCCATCAAATCATACTTTTA
>OOIL02004480.1:3349641-3381094 GCA_900332095.2 Cuscuta campestris | reverse complement strand
TCTTCTAAAAAGCAAAACTCCATGGGACGGAGGGAGTATATGTATACGTATAGGGTTGGCTCAGATGAAAATATCAATACTACCAGAATATGAGAATGGTGCATCTGCAAATCGTCGTGATACATTTTCTACTTGTTATAGTGCATTTTGAGAAAGATCAATTTATTTACAAAATTGCCACCGTGATTTTTTCAGTATTCGGAATTTTTTATTTTTTTATAGCTCTTGGATCTTAAATCTAATGGATTGTATGCATTCTCATATATATATATATATATATATATATATATATATATTCTAATGGAATTTTTTTTAGTTTGTTGAACCAATCCGGTCTGGTTCAACATGAAGACCCGTCTTTGCTTTGACCCGTTAAAACCCGGAGGAACCGGCGAACCGGATGACTCGGGTTGGCCCAGCCCGTTCTCGGGTTAGGATCATAATGCCATAATTTGATTAAAAAGCTTAAGGCTGGGTTCGAACCTGGCTACTTCGGCCATGCGCAAGAGCTTGTAACCAATTGAGCCACTACAGCTTTTGTTAACTAGGCAATGCAATGCGGATAATATTAGTTTCTTAATTTATTTAGAGAGTTCTCTAAAAAACCTTCTTAAACTATGTTTATATAATATATTTATATTTTTAATTTTTAAAGTAGTTCAAACTTAAATATAATTAGTATTACTTAATTTTTATCTTAAGAAAACTATAAATAATCTATACAAAATGTATTACTCATTTTTATCTTTAAATTATTAATTATAATTTAATATGCGCTTTTTTATATTTTCAATCATTTTAATCAACTAAATATAAATTTTACTTCGTAAAATGTAACTAGCATTTAAGAATGTATTATCTATTCTTTATTTTTTAAAATATGAGTATTACCTTGTGATTTAAGTGTGTGTTATTCATCTACTGTTAGTTTTTAATAATAATAAAAATAATAGGAAAAAAATAGAAATTGTGAGATAAAATATGCAAATGATACTAAAACTAGATGGATAAGTAATAACACAAACTAAATACTTTTTTAACTAAAAATATCTAATGATATAATATATAATATTAGGATTTTAATTATACTTTGACCGGATCGTTGACCCGAGTTGACCCCCAGTTCAACCGGTTAACCCTTGATCCAGTGCTTTGTCCGAGTCGACGTCCGGTCCGGTTTTCAGAACATTGATATATATAGTGTGAGTGTGTGTGTTTGTGAGACTGAGATTGAAGGATGCAAATGAACAACGTAACTATATATGTAAGGAATGCCCACTTCCCACTCCTCTCTCTCATTCCACACATGCATAACAATTAATTCGTCAGAAGAAGATGACAATTATAACTGTGGCATGGGCAGTCCTCTTTCCACCCAATTAGCTAGCTGACTTTTTTTATATACATTTCTCTTATCAAATTTGAATTTTGTTTATTTTCGTTCATCTCAAAATAAAATTTACTCCGAGTATATTTTTACTTTTTCTTTTTTTTTTTTTGAAAAAATAAATAGGAATCGCTTAATTAACATGCCTCTATCTTTCAAACAAATATTAACTAATCTCTTTAGATTTAAACATATTTTTTTTCTTAATTTTTGTGAACTCAAATCATATACTCCCTCCGTCCCGGAGTATTCGTCCAGTTTTGACTTTTGGAACTGTTCATCTAAAGACTTTGACTCATCAAATTCTCTCAATGTGTAAGCCTAAATATAGTCATGTGTGATCTTGTTTGATTTATCTTAACATATAGATTATTAATATATAATTTATATAATTTTTTAATATACAAATTACAAGATAAAATGTATTAAAGAAGTGTATTGGATAGTGTGTAAAAATGAAAGTGGACAAATACTCTGGGACGGAGGTAGTACTACTCTCTTTCTCCACCTTTGTTCTTCTCATTCAACTTTTAACGGTCTTTAATTATTCGACACTTTTGTAATCGGTGTATCAATTTATGTGTAGATATATATTATAAAAATATAATATTTCACAATGAACTTAATTAATAATATTAAATTTATATTATAATTCAGTGAATGTCTTCCGTAATTTGTAATTAAAGTTTAAGAACATTGATAAGAAAAGTCAAAATGAGAAGAACTAAAGTGGAGGAGTAAGAGAGCAATGTATTTGGAAAATTCATACACACACCAGCGGAAATTGATAATATTTTTCTTATCTTATCTCTCCACTCCGTGCATGCAGGCCCGTTATTTAAATTTTTTTATGGTTTTCAGTACAAATTTTTAATCAAAAGCTATAAATGTTTTATAAAATATTTTTGAAATATTATTTTATCTAATTAATATACAATATATATTTTGTTTAAATATAGGTCAAAGGTTGGAAACGATTGACTGTAAAAGTTGCAATTGGCCAAACACTCATAGACGGAGATAGTATATACCGTAGAAAGTACACTGTATTTGGTTAAAATGGTTAATATGCACCATTTAAAAATTATTCAAAATGTTCATATTAATTTTAAAATTATAATAAATGATGTTCTTAAACAAGGCCAAATTGAAGAGAGTATTTGGTTGAATTAGTTCTTTGAAATTGAATAATGTCATAAAACGCTACTCGCATACATCATCAACACATGTATGAGACATAAAGAGAGTAAGGGGATGTTTGTTTCAGCCTCTTAATGATTCAGATATCTGAATGGTTCAACACTTAATGGTTCAGTCTATTTGTTTCGTGAGCAGATGTCTGAACGGTTCAGACATTTGCCCCTGAATGATTACGTATTATACAGAGTCTGAATGGTTAAGACTTCTTATTTGAATTGATAAGACATTTGCCTCTAAATAGTTAAGCAATATACTAGCTCTTAATGATTCAGACCTCTTACTGGTTCAGCACTTAATGGTTCAGACCTCTTACTGGTTCAGCACTTACCTATTCAGAAGTTACCAAACAGCCCCTAAATGTAGATTTTCTGACTTGACACTACATACAGAGCACAAGAATTAAACATATTTTCTCTCAACCTGAATATTTATTTACTTTTAATTTTAATTTTTTTTTAAAATTGATAAATTTTAACCGTAAATTAAATAAATTAATAATGATATTAGATATTGATTTAAAATTATTTTATTAGATTTATTTTATAAAATATTTTCAAAATATTATTTTATCTAATTAATAATCATATCTATTTTATTTAATTATAAATCAAATATTAAAAATAATTCACTGAAAAAAATCAAAATAAATAATTACTAGCCTGGTAAATTAAAGTTGAGTATAATACTCCCTCAGTTCATGCAAAATATAACACATGCAAGTTCGTACACATTTCGCATTAAAGAAACACGCTATCCTATAACTGTACTTGTTTTGGTTTGGAAACAAACCAATTATTTAATTAATGAATAAATGAATAAAGAATTCCCCTCAGAATAATTATAGGTCGGGTCTCTATAGCTAGCTCCAATCTTATATATATAAACCAGACCTTGCGGATCGTCATAGTCTCACATCGATCACCAGGTACGACTCCCTCCACAGTATAACATAAAACGTACATACCCTAATCATGAAGGGCAGGTTCCTACAGAAGTGCCTTAAAAAGCTAAAGAACTCATCAATAGGGAGCCCCTCAGAAAAGTGCCTCAAATGGGGATGGTGGGCCCGTGCAAGGAGCGCAATCCCGAGCGACGTTCCCAAGGGCCATTCGGTGGTTTACATAGGGGAGAACCACAAGAGGTACGTCATCAAAGTATCGTGCCTAAATCACCCGCTGTTCGTCGCGTTGCTTGACCAAACCTCAAATGGTTTTGGTGCCTGCGACTTCACCACTGCTGACTCCAAATTCTGGATACCCTGCGACGAGAAGTTGTTCGTCCGCGTCGTTCGGCACGCCACGCCTCCTCCGAGTAGACGAGCGATTTGTATCTTTTGAAGTGCGGGGATTTGACCCATCTTTTTTTCATGAAGGGAGTCGTCTTTGTGATTGATACTGCATGTAATGTGATAGTATTTGACTTCCTTTATGGGCTAAATATATGTTGTTATCGGATTTTTTTATTTATGTATTTATTGTAACAACATGTGCTATGTTGTTATATTAGATTATATCAAAACTCATTCCTCCGTATTAGTTTTTCTTTGAATTTGGGGTTCGGAGGCTTGCCCGTTACACTCCTGAATTGTGATTATTTTTTTGAATTTGGGGTTCGAGTAAAAATCCAATGACACTAATATCACTAGCACTCTGTAGCAAAACTTTCTTGGAAATTAGGAAGTAAAAACAAGTTCGAACTTAAATGGAGGAGAGCATTAACCTCAAAATTGACGTTGTCATTAATAATGAAAGCAAATTGTCGTCAACATAAAAGGAGACCTTTGATAACCAAGCGTCCAAGCTCATGTAAAAGTTGTTTACAATAAGCACTCGGCCCAGCTAGCAAAATGCGAGTGGCAAAGAGTAGTAAAGTTTATTCCTATTACTTACTTGTTTCATAAAACGGTTTCTTTTTTTATTTTTAATATATATATATATATATATATATATATATATATATATATATATATATATATATAGGGGCCGGTTCCTGTGAGAATGCATCTTGTGGAGAGAAATAAGAATGAAATCTAGCCGTTGGATCTGATGCATCGTGCGGCTCAGATTGCATCCTGCGCTCAGATTTTGAGATAGTGCATTTTCAAAGGATTATGATGCATTTCGACGTGATGCATTTTGAAACCATTTTGTTGCACCTAATTTTGATGCAATCCTGACCCTTAGATCGCACAATCTAAAGCACCAGATTCATTCTCATTTCTCTCCTAAGATTGCATTCTCACCAGAACCAAAATCTATATATATATATATATATATATATATATATTTGTGATTGACTTTCATATTTTGCTTTTGATTTTGATGGATAAACATAAGATTTGATAGATAAATTATTAGTGTAAAAATATAATATAATAAGTAGGGTAAAAAAAGCAAGGATAATAGTAATTTTTTTAATAGAAAGTGAAAGTATTTTAAGGAAAACAAAAAGATGTTTTAAGAAACGGAAGGAATAATACTTTTTCTTATTAGAATTAGATCAAATCAGACCAGAGCAAAACTTATTTCAATCATATCAAAATCATTCAAATCAAGTAAATAGAACATAACCTAAGAAATTGTGTTGTGAGAGGCTTGACAAATCTTGACTGGACGTGAAAATGTATGATGTAGGGTTGGTTGATGTGATAGAAAGTGATGAGATGTAAAACACTAATAACTCTGTTAGAGTGTAATATTTGGTCATACATTTTTAACCTATTAAACTCGTAGAGTTACTGCTGGCACTAGAGATTAAACAGATGTTTTAAATTTTAATTAATTTAAAGTTAAAAAAATAAGTGAGGGAAAACTAAATTTCCTCCATTTTGGTGAAGAAAATGAAAGAAAACTGTTTTCATTCTTTTTCCCTTCAAATTCCTAAAACCATATATAATGTTATAAGAACAATGATAATATTCTCATTTGTAGTGTAACCTTATTTGGCTGTCCATTTTTACCTATGCATAAAATCTCCCTATCCTGCGTGACTCTGAATAAACTGAATAATGGTAGTAACAAATGAAAGCCTACATGCTTTTCATTTCACCACAGCATTAAACTCGAACCATTAACACATCTATTGACAATGGAGGGTTGAAAAAACATCACATAAAATAAGTAGAAAAGGAGAGGAAGTTGGATATTGTTTTGCGGCAGTTAATCAAAACGATTGTATAGATGAACTCAGGACCAACTGACCTTGTTAATACATTCGGGACTAAGTGAATCAGCGTTTTTGAGAATTCAGGAATGCAGATCTTTACATTGATCCAAAACTCTGGGAGAAGATGAGAGATTACAAAAGACAGCAAATCATGTTTCTCCACAACTTCATGATGCTCCTTCGGTTTCTGCCAGAACTTGAGGGGTTGCCAAGCCACGGATCTTTACATCATAATAAACTTCTTCAATCTTCCTGAGATCATACTTCATCCCTATCACAACCAATGGTTCATAATCAGAGGACTATGTTGTGAAAACAGGTCAGTTCATCCACGTTAATCAAAAGCCATAAACTCATAATAGATGGAGAATTTGACACACACACCCCCCCCCCCACACTTCCAACAGGAGATGGCAGATTAAAGGCAAGTTGTCACTAAAACATCAATTAACAGTGAAATGAGATAGAATCTTTGTTAAAGTGCTTCGACAATTGATATATTTTTTTTTCAGAATTTAAATGAGTGGAACGAAAAACCATACCATCAAACTTTTTACGCAAGAAATCGTTTCTCAGATTAAGCATTCTGAATGCAGCATGAAGATCTGTCACAAACTTCAGAACCTGGCGGGGGCAGTCATAATCCCCAGCTGTCACTCGGTTCACCACATATCTTGGCTGCAAATAAAAATAACACTCATTATTCCCCCCCAGTAAGAATAGACAATCTCTGTATAGAGAACGAACTCATATAGTACAATTACAGATTTACAGAATAATCTGTACTGTGTGCATTAGAATAACTTTGTGCTTTTTGAATAACAAAATAGTGAATTTCATCAATTTCATATAACAAGTCAAGTGACTGTAATTTGCCACTTCAACTTGTCTTCTTAATGAATATGGAGTATATCAGAATCCCCTTTTTATGCGTTATGAAGAATATTGATCCACATTAAATTGAAGAAATGGAAAATGTTTAAGTTCAAAAATCACAAGGTTTATGGAGCATATCAAACCTTCAAGAAAAGGCATCCTAAAGCTATAGGCATAACATGATTAATATGCAACACGTTATAAATAGAAATGTTCTTACCAATTCATTAGACATGAAACAAATGCCTGAAAGAAAAAAAACTTAGTTAAAATATACTCTTCAAGTAAGGTTAAAAACTAGCACATAACTGACACAATTTACAAGATGGAAGTAGAATGGGACAATTCCTTGAATGAAAGCAAGAGAATTCAAGGGAAATGACACGAATTGGCACAACTGGATAAGCATCTTAATATTAGACATGTGCCTGTTGGCATATCAGCAATAAATAAGCTATACTCTTAAGAAGAACAAAGCTAATATCCCACCCACAAAAAATCAAAAATAAGTAAAGAACCCACATCCAAAAACAGAAATGTTTCAAGCATCATATTTGCTTTTCAGATAATATTATGTTGCTCGCCTGTAAGGTAATCTTCAATATCCACTCCAAAATCAGACACATTCACTGCAACAAAAAAGTGAGTATTTGAGAACAAGATCAAAGGGAACATATACTGGCAGGAGCAAATAACTCAGAAGGCATCATATCTTGTGAAAGAGTTGCATAAATGAGAAAGAATTAAACGTATGATACTCAACCATTTCAATCACACTCGATGCTTAGCACTTGGAAGTAAGATTTGAGAAGTGAGAAAGCAAGATGTACCTTACCTCTACCACTAGCCTTTAGGAGTATAGAGGTTTTTTCCGTGAAGACCATGTCAAGGGAAACCATGAGAAGTCTTGGAAGATGATTTTTTAACTCTTGGAGATTTTGAGAATAACTAACAGATTTATACATACATTGGAGAGGAGATAGGATGCTGGAGCTAGGCAAACTGGAACAATCAGAGAGGCAACGAGACTTTGGATACTGTCGTTGTATTAGCTAAGTAGAGGTGGTGAAGGCCATCCGCGGGATGAGAGGAAGGACAGCCTTGGCGCCGGATGAGATTCCAGTAGAGTTTTGGAAGTGTGTGTGTTGCATTAGATTTGCGAGGGTTACCAAGCTCTGCGGAAGGAGGTGTGTATATCTGAGAACCAATTTGGCTTCATGACTGGCCGGTCGACCACGGAAGTTATTCACCTCTTGCGGAGGCTGATGGAAGAGTATGGAGCTCAGAAGAAAGACTGTCACATGGTGTTCATTGATCTCAAGAAGGCGTATGATAGAGTCCCAAGAGAGATCTTATGTCTTGAGTTTGAAGGAATTCTGCACAACACACACTAACACATATACATACACAGGTACCTTTAAATATAAACATATTCAAACAGCCTGGTTATGGAGGAGACATTAAGACCAGTTTTCCAAAACTTCTTTGAAGAAGTTTTTATGAAAAAACTAGCCCAAAAAGTTTCATGGATACAATTCACAAAAGCATTCATTGCAACCAATAGGAGGAAGTAATTGGGGCAACTAGGGAGGCAGTGAGAAGTTTTGAGATCATAGATATTTTAGAACTGAAGTGGGCAAAATATCCAGCTTTTCTGGCCTACACTAGCGTAGAAATGGAGGTTGGTGACCAGGGATATGGAGGCCAATAAGTGTTTCATCTTCCGGTGTTGGGTTGGGCAAGCATTTGTTTATCTTGTGCTTACCTTGGGCTTTATTGAGTGCTGATCTTATGTATATTCACTTGGATTCTGAGTGTTTGATTCTCTGCACCAATTGGTCGTTTGGCTCAATTTGGGACTGCATATCGAAGCATCTATGGCTGCTTTTGTACCTTCAATCCAGATTGCTCGGGAATGGCGGAGCAGCTTTTTGTCATTTCTTCTTAATAACCTTGGTGGTGAGCACAGTTATATTTTGCTAGCCGGCAATGGGGAGTGTCAGGACAGTTGGTTTAGCAGGGCACATTTTCATCTATTAAGTTTGAAGATTTAATACTGTTCCAGTACAGAGTTGGTTCAGCAGGGATATCTCTGGCAATTGCATTTTTTAGTATATGGTTTTAGGAAGTTTTGGCTTGGGTTCTAAAGCATAGAACCAAGAGAAAATGGGATGTTCCGAAGGGAGTCACCAGACCCTAACCGCGACCAGGGAAACTTCATAGTCGTTCAGGTTTGGAGCTACCAGAGCAGCAACAGTTTGGACGGGTCTCAAGTGAATTGATTGGATTCCGGTAAGCAACACAATTGAGATGTAGACTAAAGGATTTTTGGGGTTTTCAGGCTGTTTACTCATTTAAGGACAGCTGTTTTACTTTCAGGATAGAGCTTTGTTTCTCAGAATATCAACAGGACAGCTTATGGGAAATGTTAACCACCATAGGTATTATAGTAGAACTAGGCTTTCGTGCCTTTTGATTGTGCTTAATTGTTGTAGGCCTTTTGTGCGCTTTGATTTGGGCTAAGAGACTATTTGGGTTGTAATATTTTCCTCTCAATTAAATCTTATTTATTCTTAAAAACAAAACATATACATATACAAGAACAAAGGTTCTACAAAATAAGCTTTATATAGTTAAAAACTACATCAAAAGTTCTACAAAATAAAAGGTGATAGCACTTTATTACGAGTATTTTATCAAATGAATAACGAAAAGAGTGAACGAGAACTTCATTTTGGTAAAGATAGAGTATATTGTATTTGTTCATTTGTTACAAAATATGCTAAGCCTTCCTCGCCACCCCCACCCTAAACATCCAGGATGCAAATTAACTTAGAACTAAAAATACCCCTCCTGTCCTCTCATATATATCCACAGTTTCACACAAAGTAATATGTATACCTTCTCTACCCTTCAATGAGCAAATTTTGGACAGATAACTTTGAAGTGAAGAGTAAATTTTGTGTGTTAATCTGGAAGAGCTATAGACTCTCTAAAGTCCTCATGTTTTACTCCACAGCTTCCACCAATTATGCTAATACTCGAGACATTACTTAAACAGAAGAATATAATGAAACATACAGCCAAGTTTCTCCTCAGCTTCGTTATGCAGCAGAAGAGCCCCTGTCTCCAGCCAATGCATAAAAGCTAGCAATGACACAACTGTCTGAGTCTCCGTCCTCCAGTCACTATGATACCTATACATCAGTGATGTCAGTTACTAACAATGAATAATAATCTAAAATACTCCCTCCGTCCAAAAATGTTTGCCACATTTCCTTTTTCAACAACCATAGGAACTTTAATTTATTTGTACGTTTTCATTGATTATTTGATAAAAATAAAATACTCTTGACACCTCTTATCTCGAAGATTTTTTGTGTAGTTTTTAAATATGTAAATTTTATTTTTTGTTTCTATACCAATATTTAAATAAAATAAATTGAAAAAACTTAATATTTTGCCTCGTTTTTCAAAATGTGGTAAACATTTAGGGAAGGAAGGATTATCAAATTAAGCTCATGAAAGCCAGAAATAGGGAAGAAGTCTTCTGTAACTGCTACAAACCTATAATACTGTCCCGGGCATTCATGAACAATTTCAGAAAGATGGCTATAATGTTGCTTCAATAATTCCACTTGACCCTTTGCTTTCTCTAAAACCTCTAATGGATTGCATGACAACAAAATAAAATTAATCACTTCCCATATAAGAGAAATGCCAATATATGTCAGGACTGAGGAAGATAAATGTGCAGGATCATTTTGGGTGCACACCACTTTTAACACCAAAGAAGAAATTCACAGGCAACTTTTTAACCGTGAGACAAACAAAAATTGCATCAACAATCCTGCTTTCATTTCAAAGGTTGTGAGCAAGAAGTTTTTCTAAATGTACAACTTGGCAACATTCTTTCTCGAAACCTCTAAGTGATTGCTTCATGACATAATAATTTTAACTCCTTCACAGAGTAAAATTACTTCATTTCATCCAAGAAGAGAAATGTGCATATATTCTGTGATTGTAAGCATATATTTTCTTTCTATAACTAGAACTACAGCCACTTAAACTCTCGAAATGCAATTCTCAACAAAACATAAAAACCCAAACACTTGAACAAAGCAAATATATGGCAAGCTTGCATATACCGACCAGAAACAGGGCGAGATTGGTGAACCAGGAGGAGATTGGAATGAATGAGCCGAGCGGCCGACTCGATCTCCATAGCCACAGCTCGTATCCGCTCGCGCAAGACGGAAGATTCTTGAAGACAGTTCCTGAAGTCCTCGAACTGCTTGTCCAGCTTCTCCGAGGAAGGGGAGAGGGGGGCGCCGATACCACCGTCCGCCATTGAAGTACAGTATGGAGCCGAAACGGTAACTTTGTCAGGAAGGAATGGTGAATTTCGAGCACGAAGGAGAGCGATATGGAAGACGGGGTTAGGGTTTAACAGTTTAAATTGGCCCCCTGGTTTCAGAGGGATTAGAGAGATCGTTTTTCGGAACACAGATTTCATTTTTGTTTTTTTATTTTTGAAAGGAGTGATTTCATTTTGTTCCGGCTTTAGGCTGCAGGCTTCCCTGACTTCAAAATTTGGCCTTCAAAATTTGGCCTTCCTTCCCTGACTTCAAAATTTGGACTTCAAAAAATTACTCCTTCCCTCCCACTCTTTTTGTCCACTTTCATTTTTGCACATCATCCAATGCACTTCTTTAATCCATTTTATCTTGTAATTTGTATATTAAAAAATTATAAAAATTATATATTAATAATCTATATGTTAAGACAAATCAAACAAGATCACACATGACTATTTTTAGACTTACACATTGAGAGAATTTGATGAGTCAAAGTGCTTAGATGAACAGTTCCAAAAGTCAAAACTGGACAAAAAGAGTGGGACGGAGGTAGTAATTGTAATTTTTTAAAGCCACTGAAAAAATGATGATGAGACAAGATCATTTATGCAATTTCCTATTTAGGTGTTTTTAATGCATCATGTCAATTTCTATCTAGTTGTTTCTCTCTCTTGTTTGAGAGCATAAAAAAAGTACTTGTATTTCTATGTTTTAACTTAACATCTCTTTCAAAAAAAACTTTCAACATCTAACAAGTGCAAAATAAACCGAGTAAACGAGAGGCGAATTACTACTCCGTATAAAACTCCGGCAATGTGAAAGTGAAATAAAGGCATACAGAAAATATATAAGTATGCAACAATCTAGGGACTAAAAACATCATCTTTTCCTCAAACCATTGTCTTGTGCAGATCAAATTTAATACAAGGAGTACTTGTGAACATCTTGGTAGAAGTACAATAGTGAGAATAAGGCACAACAGCTATAAGACATTACAAGTTCTTCTAGTTGAGAAATCTAAAAGATGAAACTAGTTACATTTTACAGGCCGGTTCCTGTAATATTGAGCTCAATATCATAAGATGACCCGAGTCTCCTACGGGACTTTGTTGGTAAAATTGATAGTTTTCACCCCCTCTACGATTGGCTACGGTGGCCAAGCGGCGAAGGATGGGAGGTACAAGGGGCAGAGGGTGTAGGGGGAACGAACCATCAAATTTATCAATAGAGCATTGTAGGAGCCCCGGGTCATGCTATGACATTGAAATTCAATGTCACATGAACCGGGGGTGTACATTCTATCCAAAGGGAAGCCACTCAATTATACATCAGTACATGACATACAAGACTATATGATTACATTGTACAAAAGGAGTGGCACATACAACAAGGTCATCCCTAAAAGACTATGGTGTGAGGAAGTCATTTCTTTCCTAGACTAATTAAACAAAGAAAGGCTACCAATCGACTAAGTGCGCCCGTGAGCAAGAGCAGAAGAAGACATCTCGTCCAATCATGAACATCGTAACCCAGCTTCATTAGTGCTCCACAACGGGTTATCAACCATACTCCAGAGAATCTGGAAAAAGAAACATAATCAACCCGAACCTTGGACTTGATCTAATAGATAGCTTTGGAAACAGATAATTTCCAGTTTTTAAAGAAAGTTCTCTGGAAAAAAAGCAAACCTTTGTGCATTTGCAGTAACAAAGGCTTCTAAAGCCCACTTTGGATAACAAAACCTTCCTATATACTTCCCAACCTTGTCATCCGCATCCTGGTTCGCGATGAGAGTCAGAACAACGGGAAAAAGAACGCACCACTGCATATGTATGGGGATAAGGCATGAGATGTCAGCATGATGCAGAAATCTGGAGGATGTGATTTGTTTAAACAAAAAGTTTAAGCCGGTGACATGTGTGTGTGTGTGTGTGTAATAGCATCATATTTCAACTGTTAAAAGCAATGCATACGCATAAATTTGGGCTAGTTGTTATTTCAAAATTGAATGGAGAGGCATGTTAATTACCAACTGCGCAGGACCGGGTTGGAAGCAAACTGCAAATACATAGGCCATTCCAGTAACACAGTACACAAGGCACAGGAAAACGACGTAGTTCTCCCAGAATGTTGATCTGGGGTTGTTGAAAAAATAGAACATCGAAAGGAAAACCAGGGGCTTTATGATAGTATTGAAAAGGTCCAGACAATCCTTTGAAAGAAAATAAGCTAAACTGCTAATGCCACTTGATCTCTCTCTCCAGTATTCTAACTTGTCTGAGGTAAAGGATCTCAGGGCTGCAATCTTACATAAGAGTGCTGCAAACAAGAAACATAAGTAGAGAATGAGTAATCATATTCATGTGTGACATTGCTTGCTTTGTTAATCAGTTCCACTTACAGACTGCAATGACACTATACATGTAGCCATAATATCCAAATGTGTCACCCTTTGTCTTCGAAAGGGTTCCTAAGCATGCTCCAGCAACCAAAAGGATCAGATAATCTGCTGCTTGTACTTCAGCTTCTCGCAATCGCTGCTTTGTGGTCCTGAAGACAAAAAATAAAAAAATCAACTTTGCTGAGTGTATCTTCAGAGCCTGATGCTAGCATAATCTTGCAGACATGCAATGTTTCAGAAGATTCAGTGTTTGAAAAAATTGATAGAATCGTGATACTGTTAATTAGAAGTGTATGAAATAGTGTAGGAAGATGTTAAAATCAATACCTTCCGAGGTAGTATCTAAACTGGCGTCCCACACCAGGAGTGGCTCGATTAGATAAGTCGTGGGATGCCAAAAAGTTGTGATGTGAAGAATCTCGAGTCTCGTGCCACATATCTCCTGCAAGAGGTTGCGGAGGCGGTGTGGTACCGTTTGATGATGATGCCGCCTCATCACATAAGTGCATCATATCAGGGGGAACAGGATACCCATTATAAAGCATCCATCTAACAGGAAGTTGTTCAATGGTCAGCCCTTCAGGTGGTTTCTCAATTCCCTCAAGGATGTCAATGAAGTGATCTGGAGGATTTACACGATCTGGAACAGTTATTCCAAGGCCTTTAAAATATTCTTCTACTTTCTTAACAGATCCTTGGTACACAATAAGACCGCCTTTGGCAAGAAGTATCAAGTCATCAAACATCTTGTACAAGGTGTAGCTGAAGTGGAGAAAGATCATAATGAAAATCTATCTCTATGAATTGAATGTGTGTTGCAAGTTGTGTGTAAGTACCAACCTTGGTTGGTGAACAACCATGCAGATGTTTACTCCTTCAAGAGCTTCACGCCTAAGAGCTTTAAGAAGTAAATTGGAAGATGAACTGTCTAAACCAGATGTGGGCTCATCCAATATTAGCAGTGAAGGTTCCATGACCATTTCCATTCCAACGTTTACTCGCTTCCTCTGACCACCTGAGATTCCACGCTTTTCAACAGTCCCAACTAATGAATCCCTCACTCCCTGCAGACCCAGTGACTCAATGACCCTTTCTATGATGAGGACCTTGTCAGCCTTTGGAAGATCTTCGGCTAGCCTTAACGATGTACAAGAAAAGATGGAGGGACAAAAACCGTCAGGGTATGAGAAATAACAACTCTGAACCTTGAACATAATGAACAAGAGAGAGTAAAGACATAACAGTTCTAACATTTGTATTCAAACAAGATAAAGAGGTAAGTCATGTAATTGCCATTAAAAATAATGAAGCTCCACAGTCCACAATCCACACTTGACCTTAAGATCTTAGAAAAAAAGGTTTCCTTGTATGAAAAAACTACTGTTGACAAATCCCTACATTTACAACAAACTGAAAAACAAAGCTCACTTATTAATACAAGTCTAGGCTTGCCTACATGAATATGAGGAGCCTTAGAGTTTTGTATTTCCCGTTTCTTTTTCCTATTTCTTAGATAGATAAACAGTTAAGTATAGCTATATACCTGCACCGTGCATTGAAACGGAGGTTCTCTTCCACTGTCAAGTTCCCATGGACAATATCATCTTGGGGTACAAAACCAATAATTTTCCGGTAACACTGAATGGATACATCCTGTCCATTTATGAGAATTGAGCCTGTTATCGTGCAGCCGGTAATCTTTCCTACCACTGCAGAAAGAAAAGTTGTCTTTCCAGCTCCTGATGGACCCATGACAGCGGATATCCGGCCCGGCATCAATTTCCCAGTAACACTTCTCATCAAATGTTTATGCTTCTTTCTGAGAGTTATTGTTAGATCTTTGAAGGCAATCTCTAGCGTGGGCCTAGTCTTGATATCTTCATCTGTGGCCATTGAAATTATCCCTGAGAAGGTCATGTTTTGCTGCACCTGCTCCAAAGCTTTCTCTTTCTCAAGTTGACCATATGCATACTTAAATATTTGGGTCCGACTATGCAATTGTTTAGCCTTAAGTGCTTGTTTCTTAATATTCTTATCTCCTATCTGCATGTTGAAGCCTTCTTGATTTTCTGGATCCTTTTCAATTGAATGCATCATCTTTGTAAGGTTGTTTGGTTCCTTTTTCTTTTCTGCTGCAGGGTCTTTATGAGGTAGGGATGGGCCCGACTGATCTGCTTGCTTTGTATTATTAGCTTTCCTAGAGAACGTCCGAGAGAACTGCCGTAATCCAGCTAAACCCCCAGTCTTTGCAACATCTTTTGCAGACTTCCATCTTTCCCTTGCATGTGCAGTTTCTCGGGCATGTTTTGCTGCAGCTTCCCTGGACTTGGCCATTCTTGCATACCGAGTTGTTATGACTTGATCAGAGAAATTATAAAAGATTATAAGTATAAAACTTAAAGCACCCTGCATGTTCAAAAAAGGAAAAAGAAAGGCATATCAGTTTCTATCTAAAGAACTTCCAATTTAATTTTTTTAATCTGCAGATTTAAGACACTTGAAGAATACATTTCCAACTAACACTAGAAATTTTTGTTAGATCGCAACATCAGTGAAGAAGAGATACTGAAGATATTTATCTTGTTCCTAATTTGATACCAAGGTAAATTACACTTCGGAAACAAAGAGGAATATCAGCCAAGACCATGAGAAATGGATTCCAATGCACACACTTCACCTATAGTATCTGAGACACTACACTGGCACATGACGGACACTGTGTCCAAAACTTGTCCACTAACTAAATATGTAGTACATGAAAATGAAAATCAATATATTGGACACCGTGTCGGAGTAGTGCCCACCATTCAAAATCAGAATATATTTAATACAATAGATCGATTGATATATAATTATTTAAATTATTATTATGATTATAACTGTGTCCAAGCTGTGTTGTGTGCTTTGGATTTTTAAATTGTCATCTCCCATGTCCAATCTGTGTCATGTCTGTAACGACATGTCAGTGTCCGTGCAATACAGGAAATAGATCATTCTCTAGCATTTACACTTCAACCCCCACCCCGCCCCCAAAAAAGATGATGAACTCATAAAAGAGAAGACCACTTACAATTATCATGAACCCAAAGGCGTGCAGATTTTGGATCTCGGATTTTGGATTGCATGTACTCAACTTGAAGCATGCTGCACTTTTTACAACAAAAGGTCAATTTCCAAATGAAGGTAATTATCTCTGGCAAAATAAGCATATACTAAATTCAAAAACATTGTGATTCAATGGGAATCTCCAAAGTAGGAAGTATGCGATGAATCAATGATCAGAAAGGTCTAATTGCAATAGCCAAAATGGGAATCTCCAAACTATCTTTATGATGGAAAAAACTAATTGCAATAGCCAAAATGCAAATGCAGAGAATCCATGCATTCTCTGTTTCCTAAAACTTGGAGATCTACTGATCAAAGGTCTAAAAAAAATTAACTAAATAAAATCTTCAAAAATAAAGATGACCTGTGACAGATAATTTCAACAATTGGTATATCAATGAGAACAAACCTTTTGGCTTTGTCGAACCCTTCATGCAGTAATGCCTGAAAGTAATAAATAATATCAGTTATGTAAGTTATTAACACAAATGTACATAACTCGGAAGTGAACAAAAATACCCTTTAGAGCAAGATATCTTTTTCGTAGTAGAGGGGCAATAAGATCCTGCAGAACAGAACAACCCCTCACTACTTGTGTCGCCAGCCCATATATCAGCTCCACCGCACGTATGGTTTGTCTTTCCAGGAGGTATTTGGTACTGATACCTGAAAATTTGTTCATATACTAAACATGTGTTAAACTGTTAACTGATCATACACAAGAACAATAGTAGAAAATGTATTCAAGTTTTTAAAAAACCCCATATACTTGTAAGTCTAACTTACGGATCACACACACCAGTTGCTTTGTTGAGTGAAGCACGAGGGCAGTAAGCACCTAATGGGCAAGCTATGAAAAGATAGCAACAACAACAAAAACTGTACAAATTAGTACTCAATTCCAATAATCAATAGTTTCTTGGCGTATTTTCTCAGAAGTATAGAATTAAAAGTAAAATTAAAACAAAAAGAAGCTGCAAATTTAGAGACTGGAATTAAAATACACAGAGAATACTGATACTGCATGATTAAACTGTATCTGCAGACAGATGATGCATTGTGGTTTTTGTACATGTCACAGATTCATATCCTTCTAAAGGGAAAAAGCATAACTAACACATAAATAACTTACGTATCATGCAAGTGAGACCTCGAGGGCAAAAAAAACCCTCACAACAAGGCTGGCTATTTTGAGTTCGATCCGGTACATCCTTGGAGTTCTTAAGGTCCACCTTTTCATCTGTAGAAACACTGCTAGCCCATCCCGGTTCACATCCAGGAACCCAAGAGGTCAAATTACAGTTACGGTTGGGTTTTAAGAATTGAACCTCTGCTGATCTTGTATCCAAAAAACTGGTGAAGTAAAATTTTATCTCTGCAGCAGTACATAGTCGTTGTCTTACATCTGTTGATAAAAATAACCCATTATGATGATGGTTTTCGAATTTTATCTTACTACACTTTCATAAGTAGACAGCAACATAAAAGGGCATTTAATTCAAGACTTTGTCACTATATTATTTAGCATGAATTTGTACTGTGAACTAAATTTAGACAATTAATTAACACTACAAATTTCATACCACACACCACAGCTAGTTGGGATTAAGGTGATGATGATTAGGATGACTAAATTCTACTCATTTAGAAATGCAGTTTCGATGAGGGAACATTATTGTCTAAATTAAAATAGTGTTGCCTTGAGCATATGCCACATGATTTAAATTTCTTAAAGAGATTGGCCATTTCTTTAAAAAAACTGGCAAAGGAAAAAAAATAGATAATGTCAAATAATATGATTCTCCCTTGAACACCCATGAATGTAATAGCGGAACTAATCTTAGGTCTCACAACGTAATGTCTAATCAGCCCGTGCTGCTAAATTACTTTTAGGAAACTAGAGTATAGTTGAATGCCTTTTGTCTCTTTGTAACAGTTACTCATGAAATCCAAATTCTTGGAAAAATTGAAGGCTGCATTGACATCTGCATCTCTGCATTCATATAGAACAAAGTTTAATGAAAATCCTGAGCACAATTCAATTAACCAAGACACATATTACATTACTTACACATCATTAATGCAAAATCCAAGCTCCCTGTTGATATCTTTGTTATAAACCTTTGTAAGGTTCGAAATTTGGGTATATATGAGAGATGAAACAATTGGCACTGCAGCAGCTTGATTGCCCCCACCAACATCGCCATCGGAGTCATCCACGTCATCTTCACACCAAACGGGCCAAAATGACGCCAATGCAAGAATCAGCAACAGCAAACATGGAACGGGAATCCTCGTTCCGCTCATCTCAATCATTCCAAATCCTCCATAACTCATTCATAAGGCCGGAAAATCGATATAATCTTAAGCTTTAACGATCAAATTCCTACTTTGCTCTGCAAATATCTCCGGGTACCTCTTGATTCGAAGCCTCAACAAGAACAGCGAGGGATCCCCAATATTGATGACCCGTAATTTCGATGATTTGTTGTGGAAATGGAATGGATGGGGGGTTAGATGGGGGAAATTGCAGGGAGCTTTTGGAGTCTGTGTAGCCGAGAGAAGAAAAGACATTCTGGTGAAGTTTTGGGAGGAATTGGGAGAGAAATGACATGAGGTTTGGGAGGAGCTCCATTGTTTCCGGAGCAACAAGAAATGGTTGGGAGGCATTCATGGCTAACTTCCGAGTTTTATCAAAAAAAAAACAATATTGAAAAAAAAAGGATAGAAGATGGACAATTTTGGTCCGTCGACTTCCGTGGTTGACTTCCACTTTCAAAGTAGTCGACGGAGAATCCACGGATCGCACTGAATCGGAGCGATATCCGGTATACAACCGGCCGGCCGGCTGCCCAGTCGGCAGAGGCGGATCCACTTGAGTATATTTTGAGTATATTAGAGATTTAGAGCATCAAGCAAGGCGAAAATGGATTGTCATAGATAAGAAACTTTTTAACCAATCAAAAATAGTCCAATCAGCATGTGGCAAGTAAATGGAGGGGCAAGCCCTACAATGGCAAGTCATTTCTCCCTCTATCCTAAAACGTTCTTCCCACTTCCACTTTTTCTCCGTCCTAAAACTACCTTCCCATTAGAAAAAAAATGACAAATGACATTAATACTCTCATGTATTTACACCAATTATCTTCTAACTCTATATTTTGAATGATTGCAAAAAAAAATTCAAAAAATCTTTTTTAAGGAGGATAAAATTTGAAGTCAAAGCCAAAAATTAAAAATGGGGAAAAGTCAAACTGGGAAGAAAGAATTAGGACGGAGGGAGTATTTTTTATCACTTTTTTACATTTTTTTTATGTTTTTTAAACATAAAAAATATTTTTATTATTTATTTTATTAAAAAAATTATTCTACTTTCTTGTACATATTTTTTTCATAAAAAATTTTAAAAAAAATTATTTTTAAAAAAAGAAAAAAAGTAGTATGAAGTGCCACACTCATGCCTCACCAAAAAAGGCATTTTGGTCTTGTCATGTCATGATATGAGTGGAAGAAGCTGATGTGGCAGTGCAAGGCATCCTTCTTCCTTGTCATTGCACATGCTATTAGGTATTTTTTGAGGAAAAATGCTAGGGGTACACCAAAAGTGTACCCCATTTGTCCCTCATCCCCTCCATAATCACACAAAAAAGGCAAGAGAAAAAAAAAATTAAATAAATAAAAATAAAGTCAAATTGAGTGGTGGCGAAAGGGGGGGACAAATGGGGTACACCAAAGGTGTACCCCTAGCATTGCTCTTTTTTGAGTATTAGGGGCTGTTTGTTTCAGGCTCTTAATGGTTCAGATGTCTGAATGGTTCAGCACTTAATGGTTCAGACTGTTTGTTTCAGCCTCTTAATGGTTCAGATGTCTGAATGGTTAAGAGATTTGCCTCTGAATGGTTAAGTATTATACAGAGTCTGAATGGTTAAGACTTCTTATCTGAATTGATCAGACATTTGCCTCTGAATAGTTAAGCAATATACTAGCTCTTAATGGTTCAGACCTCTTACTGGTTCAGCACTTACCGATTCAGAAGTTGCCAAACAACCCCTTAGTATATATTTAACCCAAAGCCACTTGAGAAGAATATTGTGTATGTGCGTGGTCACACGCGTATGGCATTTGTGAGATGGTTGAGCCTTCCCTTCTCCAAATCGCTGTGTGATTTTTTCTTTTTTTGACTTTTTAGTGTTCTTTTTTAATTACTCCATCAAAAAAAACCTCCATAGCAAAGACAAAAAAGAAAACACATCTTAAGTAGGTTAATTAAATTATACCTATTTCCTCCTCTCAAAGTTTATTCACTTTTTTTTATATGTTCATTCAAAATTAATTTTTTTACTATTTTCTTTCTCTTTTTTAAAAATGATATATTTTACAAAATATTTATTTCTCTTCTAAATATATTCAAATTATATAATTTTTACCTTTTAACAACTTTTCAAATTTTGTATTTGCATAATTATATGTAGTATCAAAATATGGATAATTATATGTAGTATCAAAATACGGAAACTTTGAGTTTTGGTGATGAATTTTATATTTTTGTTATCATATGCTTTATTTACTTACATTTTGGTAACTAAGCTTTAAGAAAGTTGATTGTAGTGAAAAGGATACCAATTTGAATGATCATCAGTATTCAAATTCTCCTTTACAACAAAGCTTGTTCATTCTAAGAAAAACAAAGTATTTGATGAATAGTGAAGTTATTGATTCTAATCTTTAAAACTTATGTAAAAAAGTATATATAAGAATATGTTCGGAAAAAGTTTGAGCGTTTAGCATTAATGTTTTGAAAAGGTTATCTAACAACAGCGTTTGACTTTACTATTTTTAAAATTAATCTATATCTTTAATTTTGTTCTAAAACACTAACGCTAATATTTGAAAATGTTATTTTCAAACAAAATCTAGATCTAAACTTTCTTCATTTAAAACTTTTCACAAGAAATCGTCATTTATAACAATTGAATTTTGTTTATGCTCTAATAAGCCCCCAAATGAGAAGACAAATTTTGTTTATGCTCGAACCTTGCATGTGAATATTAATTATTTTTTAATTGGGTGGTGGTAAGATTTGAACTTGTGGCTCCTAGGTCAGCAAAACTTTGATATTATACGAATGAACTAATTCAACCAAAAGATTAAACTTGTTGGTTTTGAATGAAATTTAATTTGAATAATAAAAACTTAAACTGGGACCCCATGGCTCAAGATTCCTGGATCCGCCTCTGCCAGTCGGTCGGTCATGTGATTCATGCCCAGGTGCCTAGCAGCTGCACTTACTACAATGGAGGATTGAGATACAAAGTCAATTTAAAAAATAATCCCTATGTCCCAAAATATTTGTAACACTTACTTTTTCGGCAGTTGCAGAAACTTTCGTTTATTCCTACGTTTTTATTGGTTATTTGATAAAATAAAATATTCTTTGTTGACCCTTGTGTTTTGATAATGACAACCTTAAATGCGGGATGAGCTTTGGATCTCGTCATCCTGATGATTTGATAAGGATTATCTCGCAAGTCGGCTTACGTGTCTCAAGACAGGATTTGATGTTAAAAGGTTTTTTTAGATCTTTTATATTTCTTTTGAGTCTTAGTTCATGTTAAAGTGTTTGGCACATCTTTATTCTTCAAATACTCTGTTTTTCCTACAGCAATTCTTCTTTGATTGTTTTCAAAACCCTTTCTCAAAATCTTTCTTCAAAAATGTTTCTTCCCAGGTTTTTATTCGAATAATTTATGATTTATTCGAATAAGAGGGACTTCTGCAGATTGCAGTTCGGTCTGTTTTAATCGAACAAATGCTTGTTTTATTCAAATAAGTGTTGATTCCAGTTTTTCCAAAGTTTTGAAAACTATTCGAATAAATGGCTATTTATTCGATTAAGTAGCTTCCCAGGATTTCTGTTCACCCTGGTTTATTCGAATAAATCTTTAGATTTATTCGAATAGGAGCTGCGTTTTTAAATTCCTGTCTTAGCAAAACTATTCAAATAAGTTTATGTTTTAGTCGAATAAATCGACAGTTTTCAACAATAAACGGTCAATTTTTGAATTCCTTTGGAGGTTTTCTCAACCCTATCCTTATTTAATACAACTCGTTCCGTTTTTCAACATATAAGAACACCCAAGAACACTTTCAATATCAATCCTTTGATAAATTCAAAGAGCTTTATTCAATATAACCTTCCTACTCAATTTATTCAAGCTTTTCTTTGAGCAATCCTTCCAATTGAAGTTTGGAGAGTTTATTGTGCCATACACTATAAGTTTGGTTGTAATCTACAGCATATCCGCTCTTGTTCGAAGAGTCAATTCCGCTGTGCAATTTGTTTTGTAAGTTTTAAAGTGTAAAAACTTGAGTTTGAAACAATTCAAGTTTTTGGATTGAAATCCAAAGTCTTGTGAAATCAAGACTTCAGTGGAAAGGTTAGAGGCTTTTGAAATCAAGTTTTCGAGTTGTATTCCCATTGTTAAACTCCGTTAAGTTTAATAAGAATTAGTGGAATCTCGGGCACGTTTGCCTTGGGGACTGGACGTAGGCATTAGGCCGAACAAGGATATATCGTTGTCTCTTTGCATTCATTATTTCTGTTATCCTTTTATTTTATTCCTGCACTTCTCAACTTAAAGCCGAAAATTTTATTATTTTCGTAAACACCTCTATTCAACCGCCGCTGCTCCGCTGCCTGCCGGCGCTGCTGACCGGTGTTGCTATTTTGTTTTTTATTAATTTTTAATTTTCAAAATTTAAAAAAAAATGTGATTTTTGGTGTTCAAAGTGATGAGCTTTACTCTATTTCTAGGTGAGCTTTCCATTGTCCATGGGTGAGCTTTGTAGTGTAGTGTGGTGAGCTTTGCATCATCTCACTGAAGCATGTCATCTCACCATAAGGTGTCATCTTACTAGAGTCCATCCCTATATATATATATATATATATATATATATATATATATATAGGGATTGACTCCAGTGAGATGACACCTTACGGTGAGATGACATGCTTCGGTCAGATTACACAAAGCTCACCACTGGTCACTGCAAAGCTCACCAAAGACAACTCCAAAGCTCACCAAAGTGTAAGGCAAAGATCACCACATTTTTTCAACACTTTGAATTTTTTTCCAAAAACAAAAATCAAAGGAAAGGGTGCTGACTGGACTTTGACTGTTGACCGCCGCCTGCCACCGGTCGCCGGTCGCCGTCACCGATCTCCGGCAGCCACCGCCGTCGCCGATCTCCGGCAGCCACCGCCGGTCGCCGCCGCCGGACTCCCGCCGCCGGTCGCCGTCGCCGATCTCCGGCAGCCACCGCCGGACTCCGGCCGCCGCTGCTGCTCCGCCGCTGTGACCGGTGGTTGACCGGTGTTGTTATTTTATTTTTAATTAATTTTTTAATTTTAAAATTAAAAAAAAAAAGTGTGTTTTGGGGTTCAAAGTGGTGAGCTTTGCTTTATTTCCAGGTGAGCTTTGCTTTGTGCATTGGTGAGCTTTGCAGTGTAGTGTGGTGAGCTTTGCGTCATCTCACCGTAAGGTGTCATCTCACTGGAGTCAATCCCATATATATATATATATATATATATATATATATATATATATATATATGGGTATTTTATTAAAGGGAATAAGAAAGAGGTTACAAACAAGAGCGGGTGGCCGGGGTGGGATAAAACAAGTTTCTAACAATGATGCTACAATAGAGAAAACTAGGGGAATATTTTTCTACGAATAGAAGGCTGAAGACCTATAGTTCTCATATCTTCATCCATAATCATCTATTTCTTTCCATGATGTGTCCAGCACCACTGTTGAATTGTTGTCATAATGTTAAATATGATCTTGCTTTCATTAAAGGCCTCTCCTTCGTATTTCTCTGCATTATATGCTTTCCACAGGCCCCACGCAATGAATCCTGGGAGGTTGGCAGTGAGCTTCTCCCGCATGTTGGTTCTACAGGTGACCAGCCACCAGTTCATACATACTTCCTGTATTGTGGAGATTCCGTTGATGAAAGGGCCTTAGAACAGTGTGGAGAAGAATTTCCAGATTTTCATAGAGTATTGACATTGAAGGAGAGTGTGGTTAGAGTCATGAGTGCCTTGTTTACAGAAGTTGCGTCTTGAAGGAATTGCCATGTTGAATCTAGACATTTTATTTGGGAATGGAATTTCCAGACTTATGTTTTAGTACTATTTAGTGCAGATATTTCTCATAGTTATTGTTTTCACATTGCATTTCACAGAAAAGACATTTGGTGGAAATATATCTTCATTAAAAAAATTAATTCACGATGATGAGATTAAATTTAAATATATTCATTAAAAACAAACACCCAATATTTACCTTTAAAAAAGGAAAATCTTTGTATTATTATGTGGTGATGTTTTATGTGAATAGTTGAAAAAATAGATTGATCATATCTATAGTCAACACCTTAAAAATAATCTAAATTTAACATCAACTTGGACTTGGTTCAGAATACCTTGGAATATCTGTTATGTGGTGATGATTTATGTGAATAGAGGGGAAAAAATTTATGCTTCGTATTTACAATTTCTTTATGATGGATATTACAAGTACAGATGGAGAGACATCGTCGTCAGATGCTACGCCGCACACAAGAAGGAATGTACTTAGTGATGTGACAAAAAGTATTTATAAATTTCAAATAAAAAATTTAATTAATCCTTTTTTTAATTTGTGGAAGGGTTACTTATGAAGTAAAACGTCACAAAACATAATTTTAACAACTTTAAAATTTTATCTGTACAATGCTTTAATCAGGGAATAATTGTACACCCATCTCAGCAGTGCAAAAGAGACAAAGAAGAATCGATCTATCTTTTGTAACACGTGCGATAAATTTTTATGGAGGTAATATTAGTTATGATGGTAAACGTGATTTAACCATTTATATTACAAACCATCTAGGCAAATAGTTCATAATTGATACACTCAATATATCTCAATTTTAGATGTGGAGGTAGAAAATTCCTCTATTCTGGAGAGCACAAAAGATTCATTTTTAGATAATCCTATATTTGGAGAAGTTGAAATTAAAGGTATGTTTTATATCATATTTGTTATATCATATTTTATTTTTTCTGTAGAAATAATTGATTTTGGGAATCTCTCATTTGCATGTGAATTTTGTGGAGCTTTGTTGTGGTATGAAGAAAGAGCCGAAAAATATAGAGATTCAAACCATCTAGAGTTCTCGATTTGTTGCATGAAAAGAAAAGTTCAACTACCATTTCTAAAAAGAGTAATTTATCTAAATAGGACTAAAACATAATGACTTTCCCAAAATAGGACCATATGTTTTTATTTCCGAATGTAGGACCTTTGGTCATTATTCTTTAGTCATTATTCAAGTAATGTCTATCATTGCTGGGCATTATTCCTTCCACGAACACATTATTAAGTCCTATTTAGGGAATAAAAAAGTTTAAGTCCTAGATTAAGAAAGTCATTATGTTTTAGTCCTATTTAGTGCAAATTTCACTTCTAAAAAATACCCTAGACTTGCTGTATAATTTATTTCATGACATTGATTCGAGAAGTTCTCATTTCATGAAAAATATAAGAAAATACAATAGCATGTTTTCCTTCACATATATGGATGAAAAAATTGATGCATCTCAAAACAACGGTCGAGCAGCTCCGCAGTTTACTCTAAAAGGCACAATCGTCATCACATACCATCTTTGTTGCCACAAAAGGGTGGAAGACCGAGATTTACTCAATTGTATATTTATGATACACAAAACGAGATTTACTCAATTGTATATTTACTCAATTGTATATTTATGATACACAAAACAAGACCGAGATTTACTCAATTGTATATTTACTGAATTGCTCACTTTTCACCAATCAATAGGTTTCGTTAAACCTAAAGTCTAAATTATGACTGATTAGGAAATAGTATATGCATCTAAATCAAGATATTAATAGTTAACTGGACTTTTGGATAAAAAGAAGTGAAAAGTTGAAAACATGAAGGTTGATGGTTATGGACATATATATATTACCTACGTATTATATAGTAAGTTACAAAATGTCCACAAAGGGGACTCGAGACTAAGAACACCTACTAGTTAAGCATAGTTCGGAAAACTATCATCAAATTAAAGCATGACATTGTGTTTATATATTGATTTTTGAATTTTATGTGTTGATTTTGAATGAAATCTAAACTGAATTATTTTTTATTTAGAAAATTCTACAGCTTTGCTTCATTTCTAAGCTAAATTATGAACTTCAATTGTTAAATAGATGCATATGAACTACGGAGTAGTTTGGAGGTATTTAGCTAGCAAATAACTCCAAAAAGTTTCAAGTATTTTTGTTATGAACTCTTTCTTGTTATCAACAAACATTGATTTTAATTATTTATTGGTATGCAGATTGAGGACTAAAGTGGATGCTTTACAAGAAAATGTTGCTAGAGCAAGGGATGTATTCAAAAATGTTATTGTGGGGACAAATAACTAAATTAGGCATGCTGAATGGACAATTAGAATGTGATTTTAATTATGTAAATATTAAATTATTGGATGTTATTTAGACTTGGATTGTATGTATTTAGATATTATTCAATATATTCTACATTTTAGATTTTATTTTTATTTCATGATCAATATTTTAGAATTGAAATAAATTTTATTTATTAAATATAAATGTGAATTGAAATATAGTAGTCTTTCAAAGAGCTTTATAATGTATTAAAACAGTCTTCTAAATCTTTAAAGGACAACTACACAAACCTGTACTGTTAATAAACGTTAGACAATAGAAATAAACAGTTATGTGAAATACAACAAATATAGTTGTTTACATTTTACAAATACAACACAGAATAGCAGTTGTCTTATGCAAACATACTTAGTTGTCTTTGGAGCCGTAGTTTGTTTTACAATCTGACTACTGTGTAAAAAGATAGTTTGAATACTTCAAGGACAGCTACAACAAAGCGTAGTGTTATTGAGCACTATACAAGTGAAAGAAACAGTTGTTTAAAATACAACAAAATTAGTAGTCTACATTTTAGAAATATAACACAAGATAACAGTTGTTCAATGCTATTTTTGTTTAGTAGTCTTCTAAGCAGCTGCCTGATGTATCTTTCAACTACTTTTGAAATTAGATGTCTATATTGTTGAACGACAACACCACGCAATAGGAGTCTGAAGTCGAAAACAAAAGTTATATTCATTATAGACAGACAACAAAACATCACAGTTGTCTTTAACTCTAGAAAATAGATGTCTTACTCATACGAGGACAACTTCAAAAACATGTACTCAGAAACATCACAAAATAGGTGTTGTCAACCGTATTACACAATTGTTTTAAACAGTAGTCTTTAAATATATCAGACAGTTGCTCGGAAGACTACTGAAACTAGCACAGTTAGACTACTAAAAAGAACAGTTGTCAACATCTGTTTTTGACGTAGTGGAGGTATCTCAAAGAATTTATTAAGTGACTCCTTTAACAATACTTATTGAGCATTATTTACATACTAACATAAACAAATTTTTCACTTTGTATTATGATGTAAAGGAAATAACACTTTGAGAAAATTTGGTTATTAACCATACCAAAAATGTTGTATATCCTGAAGTCTTTCAGAAAATTTGGTATTAAAATAAACATTGTTATCACCACATTCTGTTCCGCAAATATTATTTATTTTACTTTGGCTTTTTTTCATCTGTAGTATTAAAAATAATTTGCACAATAAATTTTCTTTATACTAAAAAATATATTTAATTGAAATAATTCAATATCGACACAAATTACGTTCGACCCCGTGCATGGCACGGGTCAGAATACTAGTATATATATATATATATATATATATATATATATATATATATATATATATATATATATATATATATATATATATAGGTTATGTATGTAACATATCAACTTTAATACATTTTCCATTTTTTTCATTTCATATTTTTTAATCCAAATTTAAAGATATATTTTACATTGAGAAATTTACCTAAATAGGACTAGAACATAATGACTTTCCCAATATAGAACCATATGTTTTTATTTCCCAATGTAGGACCTTTGGTCATTATTGTTAGAATATAAATTACTATTCTTGGGCCACAACCACAAGCTTGAGCTTTTGGTTGAGTTGGTTTTTTGACATGGTATCAGAGCCTTGATGACCAAAAGGTCACGAGTTCGAAACTCACCGCCACCCAGTTTAAAAAAAAAATTTAAGGTTTCATGTGCAAGGCTCAAAGAAGACCACGCCTGCACATGAGGGGACGTGTTAGAATATAAATTACTATTCTTGGGCCACAACCACAAGCTTGAGCTTTTGGTTGAGTTGGTTTTTTGACAATTATCACGAAGTCATTATTCAACTAAATGTGCATCATTGCTGGACATTATTCCTTCCACGAGGTTATTATTAAGTCCTATTTATGGAATAAAAAAGTTTAAGTCCTACATTAGGAAAGTCATTATGTTTTAGTCCTATTTAGTGCAAATTTCACTTTTACATAAGGGTACATAAACAAGTTCGTTCGAAACTCGGGGTTAAAACTAGTTAAAGATTAAAACCCAATACAATTGATTTAAGAAGTTTAAAATGAACGTTTAAAGAAAATTTAAAGTTGATATGTTACATGACTTTTATATATATATATATATATATATATATATATATATATATATATATATATATATATATATATATATATATATATATCATGAGTAAAAATCTTTGTTAATTTTTTTTCTTTTTTCTTGAGATCAATAAAAATTCACTTCCTTTTAAAGAAAAACACATGACTCAGCAAATATCGATGTCTAGCTCTCTCATTAAGAAATTTCAATGTACTACATTTTCTTTCATTTCAAAACATTTTTTGTTTTAGATTTCGTGAAAGTGAAACATATAACTAATATAAGCAGTGATTTTTTTTAATGAAGGTAGTGAATGAGTGATGATATGCTTGAAGGTTATGGACAATGCCAAACTAACCGACAACCAAACATGACATATAACTCAATCTAGTTAATTCATGCACCTCATGCATGTGTACGTCTCTACGTTACATATTGAAAATAGAGAGATATATATACACACATGTAGCCCATCATTTCCTTTTATTGTTCCATATATATACATACATCGACTGATTTATTATTATTATTATTATTATTATTATTATTATTATTATTCAATATATGGCGACGAGGACGAGGATACATAGGACAACATGCATGCACATGCACGTACTTACGTATAACATACTACGCATTCAATTTGATCATTTAGAGGTCGCCGCAATTAGCTCCTCCCCCTCCGCCTACTTGTGATATGTGGAGATGTGCCGGCTGCTGGTTCATCACGGTGTTGTAGTCTTTGTTGTGGTGATGGTCGTTTTGATCATCACACCATCTATGGCACCAGCACGTCCACCCGGGACTAATGAATTGAATGGGAAATGTGCACTGATAAGTGTCGAAGCCTTTCCTCTTGCAATCCGCTTCGCATTCCGTGCCCGGCCTGCTAATGGAGCACCCACCGTTCTCCGTTTTGTCACATAAATGTTTCGCCTCGCTGTGAACTAATACCCTTGTCTGATTATCTGCATCCATCACGTACCCATCCACATTTATATAATTAATTATATATATACTCCCTTTGTTCTAAAATTAACTTGAGTAAATTCCATAATAAGTCCTTTATAATAAGGGTGTTTAGTCCTCTATTATCAAATATTACACCCGTAGTCCTTTTTTTAAGGGTGCCTTTCCACAAATGGTTCTTTTTTGATCTTCTGCCGTGTTGGTATTAATTTAAACCCTAAAAGTATAATTTGACATCAACATTATATCTAGTGACGTGTTGTGATATTGGTTTAGCGGATAACACAAAAATAATGACTATGATCGTGGGCTAGGATTCCAACGAAAGACCGCATTTGTAGACTATGGTTGTAGTAGAAAGCGATTGTAATTCACAAACGACGGAAACGGAACAGTCTTTGGAATTGTATATGACAAAAAAGATATATTGTCATTGCAAAATTACACTTCTAGCCCTCAAATTAACACCAACATGATAGAAGATAAAAAAGGACTATTTGTGGAAAGATACTCATAAAAGAAGGACCACTAGAGTAATATTTGATAATAGAGGACTAAATAGGAAAACCCCCCTGTTATAAAGGACTAATTATGGAATTTACTCAATTAACTTCTTGATTAATTTTTCACGCTCTGTAATGCAATATATTTTGCCCAATAATATCTTTATTTATGTATAAATATATATTATAAAAATAAAATATTTCAAAACCATGTTTCAAAACAAATTTATTTATATTAAATATGTATGAAAATTTAATATATTTTCCCATACGTAATATGCGGTCAAAGTTCAAAAAGTTTGACTACGAAATACAACTTGGAAACTAGTTTTAAAACAGAGAGAGTATTCAGTACGCTCTGGTACGTAGGGGTGAGCATCGGTTCGGGTCGGTCGGTTTCGGGTCAAAACCGAAATAACCGAACTTTTTTTCAATATATAATAACCGACCGAAACCGAACCGATATATTGGGAAACCGAGCAAACCGAAACCGATAAAACCGAATGGTTTTGGTCGGTTATTTAAAACCGAAATGCACAAGACATTAAATGATATGGACAGGGGAAATTGCTAAATGAACACTTTAATTGATAATTAATGGTCAAGAGTAAAAAAAGATTCATAGCATTTGGAAAAATATTAGGGAGTAGTACTCTGGTAAAACCTAACAACATTATAAAAAAAACAGTCCAAATTTGGAGGCCCAAAAACACAAAATATAATCTTCAAAAATCAAAATGAGAAAATAATGCCAAAATTCCACAAAGGCACGGCTGAATGAAACGATCGTCCGACTGGAGAGGTAGTTGGTCTCGGACTCA
>OOIL02004480.1:3322271-3345461 GCA_900332095.2 Cuscuta campestris | reverse complement strand
GCCGCTATTTGCTATCGAATGTTATGTTGATGATTATGATGAATGATTATTATGATGATTATGGCTTGTGGAAACCACTGATTAAAATGATTATCAAGTATTAAATTATGAATTGAAATGAATATGTTGATGATTATGAAATGATTTGGATTGTAAGGATATCTAGAAGAACTCTAAGATATACCTAGGTTGACTTTGGTTTCTAAGATTATCTAGAATACCTCTAAGATAGCTTAGAAATAGGCCTTGCGGGTATAATCATGAGTATTCGGTGGCCTGGGTTAAAATGTACGTACGGGATCTACAAACCAAACTTGAGGCACTCGTTTGCGGATACCACCCAACCCGACAGTTAGTATTCTACTGTTCGGCTTTTCCTGGATTTGTACCTTAAGCGAAGGCTAGTTTAAGACTTGGTAAATCAATCGGAATATGTACCTTAAACTAATGACCTAGCTTAAGAGTTGGTTAGAAGTACCTTAAACTAGAAATAGTTTAAGAGTTGGTAAGCATCAAAGATTGGCCTTAGACTAAGTTTAGTTAAGGATATTGTTGAATATTGAATATGAATGTTGAATATTGAAATATTGAAAATATCATGAATGAATTATATATTGTGTGCATGATATCAAATGGTTGATTATGAATTGAGACTCAATTTATGTGGATGTTCGACGCATTAGATATGCTTACTCAGCTTTACCGCTGAGCGTGTAGTGTGTTTTATTTGCTACACGCAGGTCAATAGAATGATGTGACGTGATCCTGGAGGCAGACGGAGGCGAGATAGTCGGAATGGATGTGATGGTTTTGAATTAAAGAATATAAATAAATTATGTTTGTGATTATGATTGGTTAAGCTTCCGCAATATTGAAAACTCTATACTGTTATGATAAGAAAAATATTATTGTGATAAATAAAAGTGTTTGAAATGTTTTAAATTTTTACGATTTCCAACTTAATACTTTAGTCCGAAAGGGGCTGCAGACCTGGACGGATTAGGGTGTTACAGTAGGAGACGTCATTGTTCATTGTCGTAAAGAACTTCTCCTCGATACGATCCCACATCGCATTCTTCGTTTGCTCGGAACCTTTAAAAAAGTATAACACGAATTTTTTTTAACACAAATATATAAGACAATTATATAAATAAAAAATAAATATATTAAAAAACATATAATTTTTACCAACGATAGGATGCTCGGAGACGTCAACCCAAGATGACGCCAACAAGCACACTTTTCCTCCAGCGACCACTTTTGGATTGACCGTTCTGCCTCGGCCATTGCTTGAGTGCCTTTCGCTTTGTGGCTCTTCTGGCGTGCACTTTTTTGGTGCCGGATGGTTCCGGTTGAGTCTCCGGAACCGACTCCCGCTCATAGATGTACCCTGATGGTTGCGTCTCGAACATCGACGGATTACTCCCGAATTGTTGGAAGATCCACATGGCGTGCTCGTTAGGCTTGAGATCGTCGGGGAAGAAGCCAGAGCCGGAAGGATTCATGTTGAAAACATAGTTGGAGAATTGGAGAATTGAAGAAGATGTGAAGAAAATTGATGAGAATTGGAGATTGAAAGGTGTGAGAATTGGAGGAAATGGAGTTCGAAATTTATAAATAAAATTAATTAACTTTGTTTTGCTTCATTATTATTATTATTATTATTATTATTATTATTATTATTATTATTATTAGTATTAGTATTAGTATTATTAGTATTAGTATTATTATCTTCATTATTATTATTATTATTATTATTATTATTATTATTATTATTATTAGTATTAGTATTAGTATTATTATTATTACTACTACAACTATTATATTCATATCTATAACTTATAAATTATTTCATTTTTAATTATTTCCATGTTACAACCTTTTCCAATTAAGACTCTTTATTATTTTTTATTCAACTTTTTGATATGAGTAAAATAATTTTTTTGTTTATTAATCTACATGATAAAAATAAGAAAATATCATATTTTAAACTCTATTGAAAATTTGGAGTTTTATGTTTTTTTCTCATAATAGGACTTGTAATGCAAATACAATGTCAATCACGAAAAAATAGATTTGATCACATTATATGACAGGTCTAATATTGAAATCAAAATCTTGTACGGAGTAATATATATATATATATAGATTTTTTGTGTATGAAAAATGAAAATAATTATTTTATCTTTAAGATATTGATTAAGATAATGTGATTATGAATATAATAATAATAATAATAATAACAATAATAATAATAATAATAATAATAATAATAATAATAATAATAATAATAATAAATCATAACAATACATCAATAATAATGACAATTTTTAAAAGTTTTTTTAAATTTTCCAATTTTTCAAGTTTTTCCCGTTCCATCTAATTTCTTCTAGTTTATTTCTGTTCTTTCCGTTTATTTCCAAGATCCAATTTTTTGTTTTCAATCCTAAAGAAGAGGCCTTAAAGTGCAAAAAAATAAGTTTGGGCACAAGAAGAATTTGCCTATGCCGTAGCTTGTCCCATTTCATGCAAATTAATTACTCCCTCAGTCCTAAAACTTTCTTCCCACTTCCCCTTTTTCCCCGTTCTAAAACTACCTACCCATTAGAAAAAAAGATGACAAATGACATTAATACTCTCATGTATTTACACCAATTATCTTCTAACTCTATATTTTGAATGATTGCAAAAAAAATTTCAAAATTTTTTTTTAAAAAGGGTAAAATTTGAAGTCAAAGCCAAAAATTAAAAAATGAGGAAAAGTTTGAAAGAATGCATCCTATTCGCGATGATCATCGATCTTCAATATGCGTTCTCCTTTAGTAAGTGGATTGTAGAATCACATCAGGTGCTGATGATTATTAAGCTAAGGCTGTTAGTGGCCTAGTGCCAAAGGGAGAAACACGTCGACACGTCGTAGCCATTGAAGACGGTAGAGAGGGCGCATCATTTTGGATGGGACTAGAAAAAGATCAAAAGGTTGAATTAATGCTTTTATTAAATCAAGAGTCACTCTGATCTTTCGCACATTAAATACTAAAAACAACCATGCTAGAGGTACATCAAAGTCTACCCCAAAGAAATGCATCTATATTTTAATGATTCACACTGATATAAAATGTTAACTCAATTAAAAAATTTATACTGACATTTTTTATCAATGTAATTTTCTACATTAACATCACACTAGCACAAAATGTTGGTGCATGCATGCCTTTGGATAAAATTGAGGTACAAATTTTAGTGTACAAATAGTTTAATCCTTCTAAAGAACTATCCAAAATATGATACATATATACACATATACATACACACACACAAAAACAAATATCCTTTAGGAAATATCGACCAACTTTTCCAATCCTTTGACTTTGTATTATATATAGACATATTGAGTGCGTTCATTATTTTGTGTGCATTCTTTATATATGGTGCATGTAATATATAGAAATTTTGTGGGCGTATAATACATGGAAACACGAATAATAGTAATAATAAATTTATAATAAGATTAGAATTGATATAAGTTTCAGTTTGAAATTCATATAAATATAGAAAAAGAGTTATTGGGACGAAAATATAAGGTTGGACATTAATTAAAACAATATTTAATTAATGTTATTATTGATGAAAATATAAGGTGGCATAATAATAATAATAATAATAATAATAATAATAATAATAATAATAATAATAATAATATAGTTTATAAATAAGTTTTTCAAAATTTGTAATTCATTTCATATTCATGCTTTAAAATAATGAAAAACTTTTATATGGTCTATTTCCATTCTTCAATAATGATACCAATATAATTTTATAACGTCATGCAACACACGAGTATGATACTTGTTTGAAAAAAAATTTATATTTCCATTTAATGGATACTCAAGAAATGAGTTATCAGGCCCACCGAAGAATACATGGGAGATCTGAATATAGGTGCAAAAAGAAGGCCTTAACCGGTTACGGACCAGGCCCATTAAGGATAGGCCTAGCTGTGAAAGGGTGAAGCTTTGTTAGGCACTTGTGATCGTCCACATAAGGGTCTGAGTGTGAAACTCAGGCCATGTTTTCTTTGGCTGATCTTAATAGTTTTGATCGGATTAGAATACGTTCTGATCTGAATCTCGTTATATATAAAACTATTCTTGGTCTAATATGATTTACATAAGAAAAATAATAACTACTCCATCCGTCTCAATTTATAGTGCCTGTTTCGGTTTACGATGTTTGACTGAAATTATTTTCAAATCATTTTATATGACAAATGGTATAAAGTTAAAAAATAAAAATTACATATCAAAATACTACATCAAAAGATCTACAAAACTAGTAGTGACAATAATACTTTATTTTATCAAATTGCTAATGAAAATAGAGAAAGAAAGTGAATGAAGTTTGACCCTGTGAATAGTGAACATGCACTATAAATTGAGACGGAGGGGGTAATAAAAATAAATTGAGTTAAAGATGCCTATTTGCGCCCAAAACTCAGCCATACCCATACATTACTGCATTATTTGGCCCAACTTGTTGGAAAGCCCATTTGTTAGGCCATTCAATATTGTTCGAGTTTCTCAGTATCTTTATTACCAGCTTAAAGGCCTGGGGAAAAAGTGCCCAAGTGATACTCAAGCATAGATCCATAAAAACTACGACCAACTTCATTTTAAAAAGAAGGGCTATGCTACACTTACACCACGAATTGTACCCCATTTGTACACCGCAGTTATACACAAACATTTTGATGGTTTACACCGACACAAGTGTTGGTGCGTTACCAAAAATTTACACGGACACAAACAGTGGCGGATCCAGAAATTGAAGTAGATGGGGGCATCATTGATCGGTAGTCTAGAAGCGTCGTTGATAAACTATTTGAAATGACAAAAAATAATAAGTCTTATTTCAAATATTTATTAAATGTAAACTATTTTTTAATATGTAAAATGAAATTTTATTTTATAAACAATTACGGAGTAATTTTATACAATAAAATACTCTTTACTAAAAAAAGTAAACAAAAAATTTAAATTTGACCAAATTAGATAAGATCACATTAATTTTTTGTTGGGGGCATATGTATATAAAATTTTAAAAAATAATATTTTTAACCTTATCACAAGAAATTAGTTGGGGGCATTTGCCCCATACTCTTCCTTAGTGGATCCGCCACTGGACACAAAAATGTTGGTGCATTAATAAAAATTAGTTTTACACCAACACAAAGTGTTAGTGCAAAGCTACGGGGTACAAAGTGGGGTACAAATAGTTTTACCCTAAAAAGAATGATTTCTATCCTCCTAACCACCCCTAAACCCTCCACCCGAGTCCACTCCTTTGCCTTCTCCCTACCCTGTCAGTACTAAAAATAATAAACTAGACTATTCTTTTAAATAATCAAATATTTAAATCAAATAAAATAGAAAAAAGATTTAATTTGACTTTTGCACTTTATCTTGGTAATTAATACCTCTGTTTCAGAATATTTGTCCAGTTTTATCTTTTTTCAGTCAATTATTTTCACCATTTGACCAATAATTAAATAAAATATATATTGAATATTAATTTGATAAAGTAATATTTTGAAAACATTTTATATAATAAATCTAATTAAACTATTTTGCATCAATATCTAATACTACCTCCGTCCCAGAGTATTTGTCCACTTTCATTTTTACACACCATCCAATACACTTCTTTATTCCATTTTATCTTGTAATTTGTATATTAAAAGATTATAGAAATTATATATTAATATTCTATATGTTAAGACAAATCAAACAAGATCACACATGACTATATTTAGGCTTACACATTGAGAGAATTTGATGAGTCAAAGTACTTAGATGAACAATTCCCAAAGTCAAAACTGGACGAATACTCCGGGACGGAGAGAGTATCATTTTTATTTAACTTAAGGTCAAAGTTTACCAATTTTGATCGGAAAAACTCAAAGTAGACAAATACCGGACGGAGGGAGTTCTTATAATTTTAATAAGAAGAAGTTTGTACCTATAACTTAATATTTTCTCTAAGGTGTAGCTTAGTATTTATAAATTTGTTTATGTAATAGTTCACGGTATCTACGCTTCAAAATTACAAAATTTGAATGAAAAAGGACCCACTTGGGTTTGAATGTACCAAAACTTGATCACACTCAATTCATTTCCATTTTTAACAAGGAGAAGTGCATAGAAAATTTAAAATATAGGAGTGAATAAGATCTAGACTTAACTACAACAACATCAAAGAGAAATACGATTTCCAATTTGCAACTCATTGTACTTTTGATAAAATATCCTGTATTGACTATAATACTTTCACACGGATGAATGATTTATATACGAAGTATAAAAAGAAAACAAAAATAAATAAATACGGAGTAAATAAATGTTTTTTTTGGGTAAAATTTGTTTCAAAATCATAAGACCACTAATATTTTTATTAACATTTTTTAGTTAATCCGGGAATAAAAAGAGTTGTATTTGTAATGTTTTTAAACCTTTTTTATCATAGGATAATCTATGTTTTCATATTTTTAATAATACGTGAGAGAATAATCTTTTTTCAATAATTCGAAGGGAAGCATCATCTTTATATATACAATGCTAATGTGTAAAAGATGAACAATAAAAATTCCGCCTAAATGTTATGGGCTCGAGTTGGAACTGGGCCTGAGAAATGGGAGAACAGACCTGATGGGGAATGTCACTTTATAGAGAAATGTGATATTAATTACTTTGCATTGATAGAGTATGTGATGACGGCTTGGCTTCAGTGAGTGTGTTTATTAATGAGGAAGAGAAAGTGGTGATGTCGGCCGGAAAATGGAAAAAAACTTTATGGAGCAATTTGATATTAATTATAGATCTTGAAACGGGCTAATTTATGGGAAGAGACCATTTTATGAAAAAACGTGATATCATTATTATTTTGTACAGGAGAATGTGTGAAAGTGACTTAGCTTTGGAATTGTAAAAGGCGATGCTGCCACTTTATTGAAAGTTTTGATGCCATTATAGCTTTTGAGTTGGGGGAAGTGTATTGGCGGCTTGCATGCGGGGTAGTGTAATGGTGGCTTGAAGAGCTAAATATACACACTTTTTGAGGCATGAGCATAATTACACTAGATTTTTAAACCTTTAGATTCATGTGTAAATATTTTGGAGTGCACATCCCAACTATTTTGCACACATAAATACCTGTTCCCATAAAAATTACATTATCAGATCCACACTTTCATTTTTCATTTTATCAACTCTGATTCACTATAAATAGAAATGTTCTAGCAAAACGTTTTGGTAAAAAAATTCTTTTGCTTTTTTTGTTCTTTTTTTTCTTTGGTGTTTGTTGCTTCTTCATTTTTCAATTATTTCTTTGCTTCTTCTTCATTTTTATTCTTTGGTTTTTTATTTTTAGTTTTAAATTTGTTAAAAATTTATTTTTATAATTTTTTTTAATTTTTAAGTTATTTAATTTTTAATTATTTTTCAAGATGTCCTTTGACATAATAGAATGATTTCCTTGAAATTTGTATTGATTTAGTTATATTTTATACAAATTCAAATAATTAGATGTCATGTTAATTTTATATTTAGTTTTAATTGAATTTAAATTTATTCATTAATTCTATTAAATTTGTATTCCTTATATTTTTGATAAATGATTGGCCGTGTTACACACGAGTACAAAATATAGTGTTTTAAAATACTAGTTGTACGAAAAGAAGGCTTCCTTACATTTATTTATAACATAAAATAGAAAAATACATTGATTGATGGTAATCTTAAGAAAAGAATCAACGTTAACATGACTTGAAAACTACTCGTTGAATTTTTAGAATTAAAAAACTAATTCTGCATAACATAGAAGAATTAAGAGTTTATTTTCTTTAACTTATTCTTATTCGAATCATATCAAATAACTTAAATATAACAAGAAACAAATGAGAACTTGTTCTAATAAAAAGATGTCACACTTCTATTACCGAGGTAAAATATCAAGTTTTTTCAATTCATTTTATTTACTTATTGGTGTAGAAATAAAACAATTTACATATAAAAAAAACTACATGAAAAGTTCTTCGAAATAAGAGGTGTCAAGAATATTTTATTTTATCAAATAACCAATGAAAAATTAAAAATAAACAAAAGTTCTCGCGACTACTGAAAAAGCAAGGGTGGCAAATATTTTGGGACTAAGGCAGTATGTATCCTTCAATATTCCACCAAATCAAATATTCTCAAAAATTATAAAAGGCTAAACTCCACCATTGGTCCTTCAACTTTATCAGTTGTGCACGATTGATTCTTCAAGTTTTTAAAGTCCATAAATAGTCCTTCAAATTTATGAGTTATGCACGATTGGTCCTTCAAGTTTTAAAAGTCCATAAGTAGTCCTTCAAGTACACGTCAGTCCTCTAGATGAGGTCCTTTTGACAGTAAATGTTAAAACCTAAATGAAATACTAGCTCCATATAATACGGAGTAGGCGTACCTAGTGGAATTTATTCGTATTATATGAAACTAGTATTTCGTTTAACTTTTAATATTTAATCTCAAAAGGACTTCATCTGGAGGCTGACGTGTACCTGAAGGATTATTTATGGACTTTTGAAACTTGAAGGACTAATCGTGCATAACTCATAAACTTGAAGTACTATTTATAAACTTTTAAAACTTGAAGTATCAATCGTGCACAACTCATAAAATTTAAGGACTAATGATGTATTTTATCCAATTATAAAATGAACAAAACAAAATAAATTTCTGATTTTCGTGCCTCCCACTTCATTCTCCCTGCCCCCATTTTCATCTTATTCTTCTTCTTCTTCTTTTTTTTGCCGGGCTTTTCTTCATCTTTCTTCTTCTTCATGGATTTCTTCATATCCAGAACATACATTATGCACATATGATTCACGCACGTATTTACAAAGCCATATATGCAGAGCTTGCTCAAAATTCAACTCTCAATCAGTGACTTGTAGCCGCATCCAAACCCAATTTTCACTGCTGTACGTAAACGAGGATACCTTCTCTCCTCTGCAATTATCCCCCTTTTCTATTCCTTTTTTAACTTATTTAGCTATATTTCCTTCATTATTGTTTGTATAAAAATATATATACGAATCAATTGTTCATTTATTTGTTATATTCTGGCTTGCTATTTACAGAAAAACTAATTTGTATCCGTCAAGAATCTTTTCATGTCTCGAAATTCAACCATTCATCACATAAATAAATTTGGAGTTATGATTTTTGTAGGAATCTGGAATAACAGGATTTCAGAAAAAAATTGAGGGCTCATCATGGAAACAAGTCTTGCTTTATGGATATTGAAGTTATTTTGGGCACTTGTGTGGTATGTTATTTCAAGAACTTGTAAGAATGCTTACATTAGAACTTTCAAGTGGTTTATGATTTCAAATTAGATGTATCTTAAATAAAACATGTTTAGATTTTTTTTAATAAAATAAATTGTATGTACTATTATGGTCAACCTTGCAATTCCCTATTATTGAAAGAGAAAAAATTTGCTAGGGTGTTAGGTAGCAGATAATGATGATCTAGAGCTGTGTAAACTTATCATCCATTTGAAATACTGCATTTGTGGATTTTGTTAATTTCAGATTATATGAAAGTTTACACATCTTTTTAATGCTAACCCCATGTATATAATAAGCATACACCTTTCCAATATCCATGGTTCTTTTATAGTGCTATGGGTACTATCATTAGTAGTTAAACCATTTATTGAGAAATAGAAGATTTAATAACTAAACATACTTTTTATCCAGCTTTTCCAGTTTTTTTTTCCGGCGGTTACAAAATATTCAGCTGCTAATACATATCAAATCACTTATACTTGTGAATCCCAGGTTTCAGAAAACCTGCACTGAGCTTATATGGAAGGCTTATATACTTTCAAAAAAACAAGGTTGTGCCATAGACCCATTTTAGCACATTCAAAAATTCTAATAATGAAGTGGGCAATTACGCTAAGAGATAACAATCTAAGAACTCGAATCAAACTCTGGCATCAGGGTTCTTGACACATGTCCATGGCTCCTTGCCTCCACTTGTGCCTATTATCATACTGGCATTATCTGTGTGCGATGATCCTCTCTAGTATCTACATGTTCTGAACATTGTATTGATGCCAAGAGTTCTGAAACTTTGCAGGACATAGTGATGTTTCGGCTGGCATTGATGATATGGACTCTTCAAGTCCTCGCTCTAGTCCAGGAGATATATCAATCCATGAGACTGATGGAAAAGTTGTCAGACAATTAACAAAAATTATTGCTCTAAACGTATGTTTGGTTTTAAAATATGGGTTTTCATATCTGATCTGTTATTGCCCTTAATCTTTGGTTGTTCTACCTTTATGGGTAGGAGTAAGGCCTGCACACACTCACCCTCTTACACTCCTTTTCTGGGATTTCAATAGTTTGTTGTTTCTTTATCATACCTAATCACCACCATTAAAATTTGTTCTTAGTGTACAATTGTTTGTTGAGAAATGCTAGAGTCACAAACTAAATGGTCACAAAAATTACAAACTTACTATTTGTGAATATAAATTTTTTACTTTTTTGTTATTTAAAACTATTTTGTGCTCTTAATGAGGTCCAAAATTTTGTGACCATTTAGTTTGTGACTCTAGGATTTCTCTTGTTTAATCAAACTTTCAAGGTAAAATACATAAATAAGTAGATGCCAAAAATAATTGGCACCACACCGTATTGTAGAGTGGTTGAAGATTCCTACTCAGGCATTACGCAATCCATTATGTTTTTGCCCTCTTCAATTCAACGCGGGATTGCAACTACGTTTGGTAAACAATTCTTATCTTTAGGAACATCAGTTTTTCCGGATGACTAACAAACTATACACCTGGTTTTCACAAGATTACCATAAGCCTTAGGATGCTTTTAGCTTAGTTTACCTAGAACCTTTATGATGGTTTCATCTCAGTTCACTAACCACCTTAGAATGGGGATTTAGAAGCAAAACCTTTACTGTGGAGATCTGAAGTAAGAATTGGAGTAACTACACGCCTACACCACCCTACAAAGTATATCTCAAGGGTTTATAGAACCAATGGTGTGTGTAATATGATAATGCAATCTTAAAAAATATTGCAAAACGCTCATAGATTTATGCGCGTATACCTATTTGCAAGCTTATCAGGTGTATGAAAGAATAAAGTATTTTATTTTCTAGAAACATTTACGAGTACACACACAAGGATTTTATACTTCGTACAAGTTGATGCAAGTATCAATTTTCATTTAACATGAGGAAGTGAGTTTTCTTCTCAGAGTCAACGTCCTTTAAATGAGTTCCAAATTCACCCAGACCGAACTGTTTCCATAAGGTTGACCATTTTGGTCCAGGGGTGAGTTGCTGGTTCAAAACGTTGTACCAGATAGTATTTGGAAACTTTAACCAAGTTGTAACATTTACACTATGTTTGGTTCAAGGAATTTGAAAGGGAAAAGAAAAGAAAATGAAGTGGAAAAAACATTTTCTTGTTTGGTTAGAGGGGAAAAGAAAGGAAAAGTGGAAGGAAAAAAAATGAGAAGGCAAAATGTATTAAGTGGAGGGAAAACCAAATTCCTCCCATTTTAGCGAGGAAAATGAGAGAAAACCAGTTTCTTTTCTTTTCCTTCCAAATTCCTTGAACCAAACATAGTGTTAGCATTTGGAAACATTCACCAAATGGCTTAGCCAGTGATTAAAAGGGTGAGCTGTGTGCGGACCACTCATAGGTAGTTACGTAAAAAGGGAAAGGGTATATGTTTTCAAAATACTTGTGTGGCGCTCGGAGCTTGCAACCAGGTCATATAGACATCTTAAATCTTTATCACTGAATAAATTTTTACAATAGTGTTGGACTTTGGTGCTTGATCGAGTCGATTTTTATAATAAAAACAGGGTATTCCGTCGATTGGAAGTTCACCAGGTTGGTAACTTCAAGGCACATGGGATTAGTTGCCCAAAATGGTCCTGAATCCACGATATTGAAAAAAATAATGTCTTTGGTTTCTCAATACTCTTGAAATTCTCATTTACTGCATTATAATTTGTAAAAATCAAACCAAGATTGAAAAGCACATCAAGGCCAAAACTTTCAAGTATTAGTAAGCTCTAGATATTTTAACTCTTTGTTGCATTTATGTAATGATTGTAATCAGATGGAATAAGCATCTCTTTTCCATGTCTTGATGAGAGTCACCAGTTAATATTTGTAATGAAATAGTTTTAGATAATAATCGTTGTTTACAGTAATACAATTCCACTAGAACAGTATAGTGAAGCTTAGGGTCTAATATAATGTTATTCTTGTTGTGAATTAAGTTTTTAATTGTTGATAATGCAATTCACGGTTTAAATTACCAAGTCTCCCCTTTTACTTTGGAATACTTTCTTGTTTCTTTGGTATTTGAATTAGATATTAGTGCTTTTGAATGAATTTGAGTTTCTGTTGTGTTCATGCAGCACATTGCTCGAGAAAATGGAGATGTACCTTCAGGAAACGAAGAAACTTCTGATCATGAAAGGCTGAAAAAAAGGTAGTGGTTTGCCCTCAAAGGACTTGTGATACTATAGAAACATGTGTGATGCAATAGATCATGTATCCATGATATTCGATCTTTCATGATTGTGAACATATGGCCTATCAATTTTCTTGTTTTAGCCAGGTGTTTTGGAACTAAGCATATACTCTTTCAAGGATCTTTCTCACCGAATAAAATGATTACTCCGTATATCTTAACTTTGTAGATGAAGCACATTATTTGTAATTTGCAATGCTTTGCATCATATGTAATTCCACCTTTTTGTATTAGAAGAAAGCTTTGTCTTTAAAAAAAACTCACATTTTGCATGGATGTTAACATGGTATGCTTCCTTTTTATTTTTAGTTTTACATAAAATGAAATTTGAAAGCCTTGCACCATAATGACAGGCAAATCAACAAAGATGCCACTACCCTAAAATGGTGTTTTTCACAAATTGGTGTCCTTTTGTATTGATTATATTTTGGATAGTGAAACATTCCGCGAAAATATTCTTGACTCGTGGGAAAACTGTCCATTCAATGTATCTTCTCAATTAGATTCATATTGCATGTAGTACATATTGGTGTTTCTGGTTTCAGATTACTGCAAAATGGTTTTGTTGAGCACCAAATTAAAGGGGATGGCAACTGCCAGGTTATTTCCAATTTAGCTCATAACTACATGTAATCGCAATTTAGTGTGATCTTCTTGTCACATTTTTCTATTAGCATCTGCCTCATTAGCTTATTTTGTTCTTATTTATCGCATTCATTGACGGTGTTTAGCTGCAACACCACCGTGTTTTTAAGGTTACTTTATTTCAATACACCATGCTTTTTTCTTGAGGATCATTGGATCCATCGCCTCCATGTTTATATGGATGCAATTTGGTTCTCACCATCCCATGATTATTTCCCAATTTTTTAATGACAAGGTTACTTTATTTCAATACACCATACTTTTGATTTGGTTTTTAAATACCGGAGTATATCAATTTTATTTTTAAAATTTTCACTTTTTATCAAACAAATTGAATTGAAACGGTGGGTTTTGAATACCCTCCGGCATACACTTGTTGGGCTTTCTATGCCTTCATTGAGACATTAGGGGAGTGGGTGTACTGGTTAGCTTAGTAATTAGGCAGAAAATATAAAATGATATGCTCCTTGTAAACATTTGGTGGTTGAACAATGTAGTAGATCTGAGTATGCGTTTCTCAAGACTATGCTTCATTGGTTCTATATATTCGGATAAATTGAGAATTAATGCTAAAATTCTTTCAAGTAGAAAGCCTTTCTTCACCTTTTTGTTCAGTTTCGTGCTTTATCAGATCAAATTTATGGTACTCCTGAATGGCACAATTGTGTGAGGCAGCATGTTGTTAACCAGGTGACCTATCTATCTGTCTGCAATTATACTTTGCTTGCGACATTATTATCCCTTGCGACTTATTGTCCCAATGCAGCCATTTTCCCCATTTTGACTTGTAATCATTTGGTTTCCATCAGCTTAAAAGTCACCCAAAGAGGTACAAGGGATACGTTCCCATGGCATATGATGACTATCTGAAGAGGATGTCAGAGTTAAATTCAATCAAACCCCTCTTTGTGTATTTACATTTCTTTTGTTACTTCTCCTTTACCCTTTCCTCTACTTGTACCAATTGCTTCAGGAGTGGGGTCTGGGGGGATCATGTCACGTTGCAGGCCGCTGCAGACTTGGTAATTAAAATATATTACTCCCTCAGTTTCTGAAAATCTTTTTCCTTTCTTTTTTCATTCATCCCAAAAAACTTTTTCTCAATTCTATTAAAAAGTCACTTTTAACCCTACTAATTCTTAACTTACCTATCACATCACATCTATTCACTTTTAATCTACCCATCACATCAAAGGATATTTTTTGGAAGCTCAACACTAAAATACACTCTCCTTAAATCCCTTAAAAATCAAAACCTCTCATGTTTTTAGGGACAGAGGGAGTACCACGTTGCTTAAATTCCCTGCGTGTGAGGGAGGTTTATTTTTTTGTTTCAGACTACTTCTAATATATCTTCAATTATAAATTTGATAGTATGGTGTGAGAGTTCTTGTCATAACATCATTCAAGGACACATGTTTCCTTGAGATTCTTCCCAAGAAACAAATATCGGAAAAAGGTTATTTCTGAACCTTTTATGTCTAGCTATGCTCTCTTTCGTGCCCATCGATGCCCGGATTTGTTTTGTTAATTTGGAGAATATATGATATACCATAAGTTTTAGGCCATTATACTTCTTTTTCTTTACAGTCCATTACCAAAGGAGCTAAAAAAAGTCATTATTCACAAGTCATAACTTTGGACAAATAATCAACTAAACTAAAAAATCACCAATGGAGTTCACATTAAACGTTCATTTAGACACTTTTTTTTAATATCTGTGCAGTCGTTTATTTAAGTTTTTGGGCTGAGGTGCATTACAACTCCATACATCCTAAAGCAGGTAATCAATTAGTGTCACACTCTAATTAGTCACACGTCTTCGTTCTGACTTCAGTTTTCTTACGTTGTAACATTGTTTTCATTTGTAGGTTCTCCTCCCGAGTGCTGTGAAGAAGAGGAAGAAGTGGAAGTCCCCATAGTTTGATGCTGCAAAAGGCATATATGTGTTGTACATACAGAATGATCTGTGTGTGTAGGTAGGTAGGTAGGTTGTCGTATAAAACCACAACTCTTGTATAGTTGTATGGCTTAAAAATACAGAGTTCTCCATATAATTTGAAATGTAACTTACAATTATACAATAACTAGTAAAGAATCGAGAGAAAAATAATATTAACCTTTAAAATTTAACAAATGACACACCATATACATTTGCTGATTGAAATATATCTATATACAAATCTAAAAAAGGGTAAATGTATGGTTTAAATCCAAATCTTTTGGAAAACTTTGGTGCTTGGAGTCCTCTGTCTCCTCCCCATGTCTTCCCACTCATATTTTGACAAAACATCCACCCCACCCTTAAACCCACCCTACACATGAGCATACACCCCCTTTCCATCACCCTTCAAAAGTGAGTTTATATTAATTTAAGGATGGGCTGGATAATGTGTCAAAAGATGAGTTGTGGGAGGGAGTTGGGACGGAGACATGAGAATTTTATTTCACGCCCAAACATTGGGGTATACGGCATTTTTAGTGAGGCTGCAAGGGTTACTACTTACTATTCACAAGATCAAACTTTATTTACTTTTTTCTCTATTTTTGTTAGCAATTTGATAAAATAAAGTACTATTGTCACTACTAATTTTGTAGATCTTTTGATGTAGTATTTTAATATGTAATTTTTATTTTTAAACTCTATACCATTTGTCATATAAAATAATTTAAAAATAATTTCAATCAAACATCGTAAACCGAAACAGGCATTATAAAATGGGACGGAGGGAATATAAAGTTAACTATGAGTGAATACTAATTTAGTACTCCGTAAAAAATGATCCAACAAATGTTCCAATCTTTCCACTATTGTTGCGTACATTGGTATTGTGACATTACTACTTTTGAATGCTTATGGATTCAATATCAATAACCTCACCATATTGATTAGCACTTCAATTCTCCCATATATTTTAGGGGAATCAAGTGCTCTTTAAACTTAGTCTCAGTTTTCTACTATTATAAAGTTTAAACATATATAGTAGTAGCAAATCATCTTGCCCGAACAAACAAAGCTTCTCATTCTTCTTGTGATTCCCTCGTGCACTTGGCGGTGTCCACACTGAGAAAAAGAAGAATATACAAGTAATTGCATAAAACATAATACAAATCTAAAAGAAAATGAAACTCATAAAACATAAAACAAATCAAGGAAGAGAGATCATGCATATATAATTATATATATGCACACACACATACACATATATCATACTTTCTGTTAAGGATTATCTTTTAATTTTATTTGTTATGGGTGTTTTTAGGTGTCCTTTTAAAAAATTAAAATGAAGCAGATTGTAAAACAAAAAAAAGTAAAAAGTTTTAACTTGTTCAATTACTAATACGCATGAAATCAATGATGTCAAATTGTGGTTAAGCACTTTCCTATCACAATGGTAAACACAGCCATAGTTAGCATATTATGCTCATAAAGCATAAAATAACACATGTAAGAGCATCTCCCAGGGATAAATCATATTCTTAAAATTTGAGCATATCCCAGCCATAGTTAGCATATTATGCTCAGTCCATATGCAAGAAATTGAAAATAGGAAATAAATGCATATGGGAGCAAGTCATTATAAGAAAATAAAAAGCCTTCAGTAACTCTAAATAGTAAAGAAATTTTCAGTTCATAAGGGAAGAGTAGTAACTTTTATGGTGTAAAACATGATATCTCAAGCAAAAATATTCTTATAAGGATAAAATCCAATATAAGAAAGTATTATGAAATGAGTTTGTGAACAGTCTAAGTGCAAAGGCCTCAACCAACCTATATTAAGAGCTTGATATCGTAGAAACTCATTCATGTGCCTAAGGTTTGAACTTTTGAGTATATGGAATGGTTCCAACTCATTCATGTGAGACGATTAATCCTGGGCGGAGGGAGTAGAAGATGTTGAAATATTGGAATAATAATATTGCTCATTGAATTATGGAGTACATGGTAGAGTATATATATATGAGAGACTCCTAACACAACTAGAAATTGAGAATGGAAACTCACTAAAAGGTGTATCTAATATGGTGTTGAGAGTTAAGGTGTATCTAATATGTTGTTGCTCGTACAAATTTGGAAATATGAAATTATGAATTTGAATACGGATAGGCTATACAGCTGGACTATTGGTAGACCAAGAAATAGAATAAGAATACAATTAGGAATAACTGGTCATGTGATTAGCCAGCGCGGACACATGATCATTTGGGTAGAGCGTGCACACGGGTGTTGTAGATCTACTTATGGATGTGACTAGGTGGTCCCACCCAATCAACGTTAGATGACATCGTATCCAACAGGTTTTTCCATGGGCGTGGTTAAATCAAGACTAGAATAAAGAATGAGTCTTAGTCTAGGATAGGTTGAGTTTAGAAGTAAGGAAGTTGATAATGAGGTTTGCATAAGGATTATGTGTCATAAATGCCTAAGTTAAGAATGAAATAAGTTTGGTAATCCCAGTAAGTATGTTTGATTTATGAATTATTTAATATTAAAAATATTATCGATGTGTACTTGTGTGCATCATATTCGTCTATGTGCGTAGTCGAATTGTTAGATATTACTCACTTAGTTTCAATGCTGACCGTGTAGCTATTTTTCTTATTTGCTACACGCCTACACGTAGGTAACAAGATTGATGAATAAGGAGAGATCCTTGGAGGAATAAGGTAACAAGATGGATGGATGGATGCTAGCTGGAGGAATTTAGTTATTTAATATTGCATTTGAATTAATTATGTTTAAAGGGCAAGAACAATAATCATATTTTGATTTAAGTACTTTAAAACTTTTGCACCATTTTTGTTAACTCTAAGAGTAAATTTCCAAAATAGTCCTTTGTAATAAGGTGTATTCTCAAATCAGTTCTCAATAATTTTTAATTACTTATTTGGTCCTCTATAATTGAAATTTATTCCCAGGATGTCCTTCATAAATAATATTAGTCAAATGAGGATTAATTGAGAGTAAATTCCATAATTGATCCTTTATAACATGGGGATTTCCATATTTAGTCCCCTATTATCAAATATTACCCTCGTAGTCTTTTTTTGAAGGGTGCCTTTCCACAAATGGTCTTTTTTATCTTCCGCCATGTGGTTGTTAATTTAAAGGCTAAAAGTATAATTAGACATTAACATTATGTCTAGTGACGTGTTCTGATATTAGTTAAGCGGATAATACAAAAATAATGACTATGACTGTGGGCAAGGATTCCGACGAAAGACTACATTTGTAGACCATAATTGTAGTAGAAAGTGAATGTAATTCACAAACGATGCAAACACAACAACCTTTTGAATTGTGTATGACAAAAAAGATATATTATCATTGTTAAAATTACACTTTTAGCCCTCAAATTAACTCTAACATGACAGAAGATCAAAAAAGACTATTTGTGGAAAGATACTCATAAAAGAAGAACCACTATGATAATATTTGATAATTGATGACTAAATAGAGAAACTCCCTGTTATAAAAGACCAATTATGGAATTTACTCATTAATTGAGGATATTTTATTATTTTTTATCCGCTAAATTTATAATTAATTCTGAAAATGATCTTTTATAATGAAGTTCTTTCCAAAATACTTCTTTCTAATTAAAGATGTGTATTTGAATTGAAATTTAAAAGATTTTTTTATAAGTTTTAAATAATTCATGAATTATTTATAGTCAATGTTTTTTTCAATTTTACATTTAGCTGTAGAGAAATAATTGTATCGAAAATATAATTTAAATTTGGATGATCAAAATACCAAAATATCTCCTAATTAATCATCATTTAAGTAACATTATTTACGAAGGACTATCTTGGGAAAAAATCTAAATTATATAGGACCATATGGGTAATTAAAACTTATAAAGGGCTGAGTTGGGAAAAACCTCTTATTACAAAGGACCATGTTTAGGAATCAAAATTTGTGATTTTTGATTTGTGATTGTACATTTATTTCTTCAAACCATGTGTAGGAATTAAAATTTGTGATTTTGAGCTGTTGTTGTTTTCCTTTTTCACTCACTTATGCCCTAACTTGATGTCGTTGATGATGCATTGAATCTGGGTGCTCTTGTTGTTATTAGTGATGACCATTTTCATTACATGTAAAAAATTTGATCTAATTTACTTCACATTTTTGTCTTATCTTATTTTATTTTCCCTTCAATTTTGTCTATTGTACTTAAGAATCATCATAGCTCAGACACTGTAGCTCCTGACCACCTTTACATTTTCATTACATATAAAAAGTTCTACCTAATTTACTCCACATGTGATTGTTGAGTTATTGTAGTTTTACCATATTTCATTTTTCCTTTAATTTAACTTATTACACTTGATGGAAAAGATATTCCAGCTCCTGAGAGTCCTGACCAGGTTAAATCATATTCACTATCTCTTTTCTAATATTAGATTTTGAGTTATTGTTATTTTCATTTTTAGCCACTTATACTCAACATTTGATTTTTGATTGTACATTTCATTTCTTCAAACCAAGTGGTACAATTTATGATTGTGAGCAATTATTCTTCCTTTTTCAACAACTAATGAGTTATGTCCTAACTTGATGTTGTTATTGATGCATTACATCTGGATGCTCTTGCTATTGCTAGTGATGACCATTTTCATTACATGTAAAAACTTGCATCTAATTTATTCCATATTTTTTATTGATTTATTACAATTTTACCTGATTTTATTTTCCCTTTAATTCAATCTGTTCTACTTATGGATCATCATAGCTCAAACATTGTAGCTCCTGACCACGTTTGTATTTTCATTACATATAAAAAGTTCAACCCAATCTACTCCACATGTTGAGTTATTGTAGTTTGACCTTATTTTATTTTTCCTTTAATTCAGCTGCAACAAATGGAACAAGTTAAATTAAAAGAAAAATAAAATAAGGTAAAATTGCAATAACTCAACAACTACATGTAAAGCAAATTGGATAAAAAAATTTATATGTAATGAAAATGTAAATCTGGTCAGGAGCTACTATGTCGAAACTATGATAATTATTGAGTAATTATTAAGTAGAATAGACAGAAATGAAGGTAAAATAAAAAGAGGTAAAATTGCAATAACTCAACAAAAATGTGGAGTAAATTAGATGTAACTTTTTACATGTAATGAAAATGGTCAACCTGATCATCACTAACAATAGTTAGAGCATCCAAATTTAATACATCATCAACAACATCAAGGTGGTGCATAAGTGGCTGAAAAAGGAAAAGAACAATAGCTCACAATCACACATTTTGATTCTAACACTTGGTTTGAAGAAATGAAATTTACAATAAAAAATCAAATGTTGAATATAAGTGGTTGAAAAGTGAAAATTCAAAATTAGAAAAGAGATGAGTGAATATGATTCAAGCCGGTCACGAGCTCGAATATCTTTTCCATCATGAGCATCAAGTGCAACAAGCTAAATTAAAAGAAAAATAAATTAAGGTAAAACTATAATAGCTCAACAATCACATGTGAAGTTAATTAGGTGAAACTTTTTATATGTAATGAAAATGAAAACTTGGTGAGGAGCTACAATGTCTGAGCTATGATGATCCTTAAGTAAAACAGACTTAATTGAAAGAAAAATAAAATAAGGTAAAACTGTAATAAATCAACAAAATTGTGGAGTAAATTAGATGCAACTTAACTTTTGACATGTAATGCAAATCGTCAACTTGGTCATCACTAACAATAACAAGAGCACCCTGATTCAATGCATCAACAACAACATTAAGCTAAGGCATAAGTGGGTGAAAAGGAAAAGAACAATACCTCACAATGGCAAATTTCGATTCTAACACTTGGTTTGAAGAAATGAAATGTACAATAAAAAATCAAATGTTGAGTATAAGTGGCTAAAAAATGATAAATAACCATTTCTCCCAATCACAAATGTTGATTCTAACACTTAATGAAACGTACAATTAAAACCAGCATCAACTGACCTCATCTTCATGATTAGCATGCAAATCCAGGTCATCCACAACATCAACATTGAGTATAAGTGGCTGAAAATTGATAAATAATAATTTATTTAAAATCACAAATGTTAATTCTAACACAATGAAACGTACAATTAAAAATCAGCATCAACAGACCTCATCTTCATGATTAGCATGCAAATCCAGGTCATCAACAACATCAGCATTGATTTGGTAAATTGATTAGATTGTTTTAAGTTTACGTAGAAGAAGACATGTCACCCAATCATGAAGTTGAAACCTAGTTTCGTCAATGCTTCACAGCGGCTTATCAACCATACTCCATAGAATCTGGAAACAAAACATAATCAACCCAAAGCTTGGACTTGCTCTAATAGATAGCTTTCGAAACATATTATTTACAATGTGTAAAGAAATTTCTGTGGAAAAGGCAAACGTTTGTGCATCTGCACTAACAAAGGCTTTTAAAGCCCACTTTGGATAACAAAACCTTCCTATATACTTCCCAACTCTGTCATCTGCATCATCGTTCACGGTGGGAGTCCGAACAACAGGAAAAAGAATGCACCACTGCATATGTATGGGGAGAAGGCATGAGATGGGAGCATGATGAAGAAATTTGGAGGATGTGATTTGTTTAAACAAAAAGCATAAGCCAATGACATTTACATATATATTATAGCATTATATCTCAACTTGTTAAAAGCAATGCACGCGCATATATTTGGGCTATTGTTGTTTCAAAATTTGAATGGAGAGAAATGCTAATTACCAACTGTGCAGGACTGGGTTGGAAGCAAACTGCATATACCTCAAATGTATGGAGCTATTGTTATTTGAAAATTTGAACGGAAAGACGTGTCTAAAACCACTTGATCTCTCTCTCCAGTATTCTAACTTGTCTGAGGTAAATGATCTCAGGGTTGCAATCTTACATAAGAGTGCTGCGAACAAGAAACATAACTAGAGAATGAGTAATCATATTCATGTGTGACATTGCTTGCTATGTTAGTCAGTTCCACTTACAGATTGCAATGACACTATGCATGTAGCCATAATATCCAAATGTGTCACCCTTTGTCTTTGAATGGGTTCCCAAGCATGCTTCAGCAACCAAAAGGATCAGATAATCCACTGCTTGTCTTTGAAGCCTTCTTGATTTTCTGGATCCTTTTGGATTGAATGCATCATCTTTGTAAGGTTGTTTGGTTCCTTTTCTTTTCTGCTGCAGGGTCTTTATGTGGTAGGGATGGGCCCGACTGCTCTGCTTGTTTTGTATTATTAGCTTTCCTAGAGAATGTTTGAGAGAACTGCCATAATCCAGCAACACCCCCTATCTTTGCAACATCTTTTGCAGATCGACTTCCATCTTTCCCTTGCATGTGCAGAAATATTATAGAAGATTATAAGTATAAGACTTTAAAGCAGCCTACATGTTCAAAAAGGGAGAAGGAAAGGCATATGAGATTTTTCCTAAAGAACTTAGAATTTCATTTTTTTTAATCCGCGATTTAAGACACTTGAAGAATACATTTCGAAATAACACTAGAATTTTTCGTTAGATCGTACCATCAGTGAAGAAGAGATACTGGAAATATTTATCTTGTTTTTAATTTAATACGAAATCGAAATGTAAATTACACTTCAGAAACAAAGAGGAATATCAGCCAAGACCATGAGGGATGGATTCCAATGCACGGACACTTCACCCACAGTATCCAAGACACTACACTGGCACCCAATGCATGGACGTTGTATCTAGGACGTAGTAAGTGAAAAAGAAAACTAATATATTGGACACTTTGTCCGAGTAGTGTCCACCATTCAAAATTTGTATATAGATTACAAATTTGATTGCAAATTGGGAGTTACGAAGAAAAATTTCTCATCTTTTGAAATCATTTTATTTACAAATTGGTAAATTGATAAAAAATAAAAATTACATATTAAAAAAATACATCAAAA
>OOIL02004480.1:3240090-3315090 GCA_900332095.2 Cuscuta campestris | reverse complement strand
AAATCAAGATCTTTAACTTTTACGATTTGTGACGCATGATCTTGCCACATAAAGCTGCTCATCCTAGTGAGACCCGGTTCTTCAAATAAGATCGCGTCGAACGCATCAAGCGTGCTCTCTCCGAGTTTTTCTTTTTTCTTCCTCCAAATTCATCATTTCTTTTTGGATTCGGAGCATTCTTCATTTTCTTAATCTGGAATTTCATCCAGAAGGTCTGTACCATCAGCGAGCCAACGTCTGCACTTTCTCCACTGGATTCACTTCTTCCTGCCGCGGAAAGCAAAAACTGAAGCTGGATCTTTCCAAATTTTGTTCTCTCGCCACCGGTACAACGTCGCTCTCCATCGTTCTCAACCCCAGGGTACCAGCCGAACGCTTCGAGAGGCATTCCATTCGCGTCTTCTCGGGAGACCTCCAGCCGGCGCTCCAATCTACGACCCGCAGCGACGACGATGTCCGGACCAGCGGCATTTGGGATGCACTAACCAGATACCGCTAGGCGTAGCAGATAGTAGATCCAGATCACCGCCGGCCATGTCGGGACGGTGAACTTAGAGGAAGAAATCGCCACCTAGAGGATCCAAATTCACGCCACGAGGAGATTGGGTCAGATTACAACCCGACCCGGACAGAGCTTTTTCCACCAGCGACGGGTCAGCGGTTCTGGGTTTTACAGCGGTCGTTCCTGCAAGCCGCTCCCTGCTTCGTTCAAGTTCCCGTCGACCCCCTCACTCTGGCGAGAGCGGCAGCGGTAAGCTTCTGACGGCAGATCAGCGACCAACGCCCGCAACAACAGACCGGTGCAGCCGAAGACGAGCAAGCTCGAATCAAAGCCCGACTCCGACACCAGTTCAGACAGGCTATGACCCACCTCTATCCTTCCGGTGATGTTTCTCGCCGTGCTTGTCAATCCGACAAGCGTGTAGGCCTCTCAATGCGCGTGAGTTTTGCTGGGCAAGACTTGCTTCTGTCAAATCTGCCAGCTATAAAAAGAAAGGAGTTGTTATCATCATTTTAACTATTCCATATTTATTAATTTTATTTTTACCATATTACGCAGTATTAATATGGTAATTGTTATCATTTAGACATTTACTCTATTATTATTACCATTACCTTGTCCACCGCACGTGATCGGACCTCACTTGGACGATTGTATCATATTTTGTGTTCAACACTTTAAGCCCTGATGTGGGACGCGTGTGAAATTAATCTCACCCCCCACACAGGCCAGCGACCTGCCTCAGGGCATGGCTTAGATCCAACTCATTTAGTCATTCCTTAGCGAGGCCGGGTAAAACCTCTCTCTACGAGGTGTTGAAGATCGTCCGCGACGATAATATCGCGAGGCCGGGGTAAGCCGCCCATCTCGACGCACTCTTATCCGTCTTCCACGACGCGATCTCATTTCCTCTTCCACGAGGCCGAGGTAAGCCGTCTACCGCGACGCACTCCCATCAGTCTTCCACGACGCAATCTCATTTCCTCTTCCACGAGGCCGAGGTAAGCCGTCCACCGCGACGCACTCCCGTCCGTCTCTCACGACGTGATCCTTTTTCCTCTTCTACGAGGCCGAGGTAAGCCCTCCCCGCGACGCACTCCAAATCGTCCGCGACGATACTATTCGCGAGGCTGAGGTAAGCCGTCCATCTCGACGCACTCCTATATATCCGTCTTCCACGACGTGAACTATTTGCTCTCGAATCTAAGGCGGGGGGTGCATCCTTTGTGCCTATCTCACTTACCCGAGCAGCTCTCATTTGAAGACCCCGGTCTCACTAAGGATGACATCAAGGTTTGTTCTAGACCAGACTACTACACGATCGGCGCACTTCGCTGATTAGGCCTATCTTTTATCCAAAACTTTGGACTCAACTCATACATTGACTTACTTTTCGCGCCTTGTGTTCTTTTTGAACTTATTTTGCAGGTTAAAAGGATGAGAAGACTAGGCTCAGCCTCACCCACCGCGTGAGGCACTCGAGCTCGGCTTGACCATCTCGTGAGGCACTTGAGCTCGGCCTCAGCCATCTCGTATGACACTTAAGCTCGGCCCCAGCCACTCAAGCTCGGCCCCAACCATTCAAGCTCGACCCCAACCACTCAAGCTCGGCCTTAGCCACTCAAACTCGGCCTCAGCCGCTCGAACTCGGCCTCAGACACTTAAGCTCGTGAGGGAGCCAAAGAATCCCACCAGAGCCGAGCCTGGACACTACTCCCCTTCACCTCGGAATTCTTCTTCGGTTAGAGAGTGGGGGACTCCGGGTGCTCGGCTCGAGATTGTTACATCTCACATCAGGAGAGGTTGGCGATCGACATCCCGACCTTGTATCAGACCGCAGCAATCCGTGTCAGCATGCACTCGTCGGTAATACACTATGATGAATAGCCCTCGACTCCGGACAACGAGTCTGGGGACTTGAAGATCACCTCTTCTCAGATTCACGCAGAAGACCTCACCCCCTAGCAATGTTTTCTTGATCCACTCTGTGGGACGAGATGTACTCTTTTTTCTAGACCGAGGATTTTTCCCATCCTCATGGGTTTTTTCCTTCGGCAAGTTTTTAATGAGACATCCCCCGTGGAGTGGGTCACACATTGACGGGGATGTGGGTGGATCTATGAAGATGACGACCTATTCATCCACTCTCACGGTGATTGATGCACTCTGGACAGTGGACCGACGATGTACAAAGTAAGAGAGCTGATCATTTCAAGACAATGAGCAGAGTATGTGTTTCTTGTCTTGCCGTTCTGAGCAGCGAGTTAGCATTACATTTCTGACTGATGGCGTTGCTTGCCTTACTTCATCGTGCTCGAGACAGCGAGTTGGCGGTGCAATTTAGAGAGCAAGGAAGACGGTGTCCTTCCGTGGCGGATTGTTGCTCTACTTCCACTTCACCTCGAGTTCCTCTCGGCTCGGAAAGTGGGGGACTCATGATGGATACCCTGGATAGGGGGTATCCGGTCTTTGTATAATATTGGTCGGGGCGATCCAATCTGTTGGACAAGCCCATTTACCGTGTATTAATTAGTTTTTAGGAGTGGCCCATACTGTTGGGCCGGCCCATTAATTTGTACGTATGCTCAAACCCTAACCCTAACTCTCCCTATTTATACCCCTCTTCTAGGAAGAGGGAGGGTGGTGGAGGAAACAATGGAGACTACACTATTCATCATCTTCTTCATCCAATCCACATCTTTTCTCCATTTCTTCTACTCTTGGATTCCATAATCCAACAAGTAATTTAACATATCCAAAATCTATTTTTATAGGTCAAAGTATTTTAACTTTTCCAAAAAAGTTATATACAAAAATATTGTTTATTTTATATGATAAAGATACCTTCGGTAGGATTAAAATATTCTTATAACTCTTAAACAATTTGAAATTGGTCCAAAGTAAACACAACCATAATCAGTGGCCCAAAACCTTCTATCAATCCAGTCCAAAAAAACAATGTAATAAAGGCTTGAACTCTCAGAAGTTTTTTTACAACTATATGCTCCCTTTTGTCTAAATTTTGTGATTTTATATTAGATCCGTTTTTTATCATAGTTTTCTACTTATTGTGTTTTTATATATTAGAAATTTTTATCATTTGATAGATACGGAGTACTTATTACGGAGTATTTTTTCAGAATTTTTATTAAAACATATAAAAATCTGACTTCTTAAAAACCCAGATCTGCTCTAATATACACCTTCATGTCAATTTTTTCAAGCAGATTTATAATTAGGCCATATTTTATAAAATAGACTTTGTGTAAGATGTGATTTAAATTTTTAAAGAAGATTTGTTTTTCTTCATCGTGCGTATTATTCATAACTTGAAACATGTTTCTCTTAGATATCATCCCTTTTAAAAATGACTAAATATATAGTTGAAGTTATCAAAAAAATACATAGATTCTTTGTTCCAAAATGAGAGTAAAAACTTGGCTTATTTTTAAGAACTTGATAAATACAATATACTAAATAATTTATTTATTTAAAAATGTTTAGTTAACTTATTTTAGTACGCACGCTTTGTTCATTAAATTGTAAATTTCAAATGTATTTAACCATTTATGAGATAGTATGTACAATGTTTCAGTGACAGATTTGAACTTATAAGTCATGTTGATAGTTACCTCAACAAAACGTGAATTTGAAGAGATATATGTAAATGAATACCTTATACATGATTTCATAGCTTATAACATCTTTTTTCAAACGACGGGTCATATTTTATAAGTAATCAATTTATTCATAACATCATAAAAGGGAGTATACATTAAATTTAAGATATAGTTATTGGACCTTTGTTTACGTGTTCAATGAATGTGGTTGAACACAAAAAGGTTTAGTTGCTCATTAATATCTTCATTGCGACAAGGTGGAAAACTTGAACAATGCAATGCAATAATAGTCTGCTTAAATAACTTAAGATAAATTTGCATATAATGTAAGTCTCTATAATAGCGATCGAAGTAAGGATTGAAGAAATAATAGTCTTAATGTAAGAAGTCAAAATTACAAATCTCTAAACAGGTACTATTTCCTTCGATCAAGGTTATTTTTCCCACGAGGTTTTTTTTGACACTTGACGATGTTTGACAAGACATCAAGATACTGCTATTCTACCTACAACATAGTACAGGGGGGAGTGTTGAAGGAATTGATAAAGTAGTGTGCTATTGTGTAGATAGAATTTATAGTATATTGTATAATACATTTGTATCGGCCCAATGGGCCCAATCATGTGAACCCTAAAGTAGCTCTCCCCTATATAAGGAGATTATTACTAATTAAGATATATACCTCTCCCTTTAACATTTTAATTTTACTTTTTCAATTATTTAGATTTTGAGTGTAAGACTCCATTCTGTTCAACTTATTTTTTCTGATCTGATATGATTTTAAAAAGTTCTGATCTGATTAGATCTGATTAGATTTTATTGGATCTGATCTCATCTGATTGGATCTGATCTGATCTGATTGGATCTCATCTGGTCTGGTCTGATCTGATCTGATTAATGATAATTTAAAATTTCAAATCAATAATTTGATTTGACTTTATAATAACGTTTGAAAATTGTAATGATAATTCATATTATAATATAATCAATATTTTTTAGTTAATGATTTTTTTAATAAAATAAAAATAGTTAATTCATATATTAGAATAATCATTCATATTATAATGTAATAATATTTTTTATTTTATGATTATTTTTTTGTGAAATTAGAATATTAATTTAATTTTTTAATAATTACTTCATATATACATTAGAATAAATATTTAATTTAGATATACATTAAAAAGTAATTAAATTTAGATAATCAATATATAGAAGTGATAGTATTTTTATTAAAATATCTCATCCTTATAAAAAATCAAAACTTTATAAACTCAAATTACAAGTAGCAATAAAAATATATTTTGAAAGTAGAATTAGATTGACATTGTCAATGTATTTTAAAACTACTTTTTCCGACGTATAATAATTAAGGATTACTCTCTCAGTTTTCTATTTAACCTGTTTCTAAAGTTTATTTTTTTTTTCATTTTTAAGAACAACAACAACAACAACAACAACAACAATAATAATAATAATAATAATCCTTGATGAGATCTGATTTTAATAAGTCCTGATCTGATCTGATTGGATCTGATCTGATCTGATTGGATCTGATCTGATCTGATCTGATTGGATCTGATCCGATTGGATCTGATCAGATTCGATATGATCTGATATGATCTGATTCAATCTGATCTGATTTTAATAAAAATAAAAAAAAAAAAGTTGAACGGAATGAAACCTAATTGACAATTGGGACCACTGGGTTAATTAATTGCTGAATTTTAATGATCCAAAATAAAAACTCATTCACCAATTTTTCTTCCAAATATAAAGTGGATATTAAATTGGGTCATTTGAGGATACGGTGAGTCACATCCGAATTGAGCCAAGAATTTCAATCAGATCTACATGGAGAACTAAGGTGTTTACAAGGGTATAACACTGCATTATTCTGAATTTGACATTATTCCTTTGTTTTGGTGCCGATTATTGTTAGAATTATGAGTGTTGATTAATTCGGTTCTCTCATATGGATTGGGTGTTTATTCTGAAACGGGATAAATACAATATTTTGCATTTTCTGCTTGTTTAGATGTTGCACTTTTTATTCTGCAAGTTTTGTTTCACTTATTGTGCTTGCTATAACTTCGACGGGTGGAATAAAATTTGGAATATTGGCTTTTTGCTTTGCTGTGTTTGACTAGGCAATGGGAAACGTTTGAGTAAGCAAAAATAGGGTTGAGCTTCTGATTTTGGATGGTGTGATGAATTATTGAGGTCAAAACACATACCAAAAGGATTTCTAAAATGAAAATGGTTTATGTCTTTGTTAATCAGATTTCAATATATGGATATATAATATCTTTGGTTTGCAACGAAATGGATTATAAATTTGAGTAGTTGGCTTAGTCTGTACTTAGTCAAACGGCAATGATGTCAAGTTCATACTAAACAGGCCTTAAAAGAACATGAAATTTTTTTTATAAATCGTTGGGGTTTTATAAAGATAGTTGCCTGGTGATGCCTAAATACAATTAATGCATTGAATTTTTCAATCATTTGAGGCTGGTCTCAGTAGTTGAAAGAGTGAAGAGTTTTTGTTCTAGGTGTTGGGCTTAGAATAAAACATTTGAAATAGGTAGGGAAGGCTCTAGATTGTTCGTTGTCTACAATCTGGCCTAGTTTCACTGGCAGATAATTGACCAATGAAATGATTTCAGCAACCGTTCTTAATCAAGAAGCCAATCCTACTTTTCCAAATCACTTGCACTATTTTTCATTCTGCACTGTCTTTTATTTCAAATCTCTCTGGCTAATCTGATCAATCTCCACTCTATATTCTCAAATTCTTTCATTGTCATTCTACAGTTATTGTATTCCTTGTTCATTTGCAAACAATCAACTCCCCAAAATGTTGACTCATTTTCCATAGGTTTTAGCTTTAGTTTTAGTTTGTTTAGTGTTTTACTTTCTTTTGATCTTTGCAAGAATACACTCTCCCTGTGGATATCCCTTATTTACCACTATTCTACTCTCAACTCCCAAGTAGAAAACTTGTAAAAAGGTTTATATTTGTTACACTCTGACGAGGTATCAACAATTTTTTGTGCCGTTGCCGTGGAAAGTAGTATTTCTTCGTTCAAGTCATCTGTTTTTAGCAAAAAAAGATCAGAAAAACAAAAAAAAATCTAAAAAAAATTAGTATATCCTTTTAATTGATTTTTTTACTTACATTAGTTTTTAATGAGTTTGCTTTGAGTTCAGAATGGGGTCCAAAAAAAAGGCAATCAGGCAAGAATTGCTGCACTATTTAGTGTAAATTTATGCTAAGGATTTGTGGCAATTACTTCTGCCAGTTCTTAATCTTGATACCTTATGTGCTCAAATATGTCCTCCTTTTGTGATTTGGAGTCAATGAAGAATCAGCTGTTAAGAAATCAAGTTCATAATTTGGCTCTAAAAATGCAAGAGTATCTTTGTAAAGAGACTATTAAGAGTGTTGGTTTAAAACAAATTAAATGTGAAACTTGTTGTGGGCTAGGACAATCTTCTTATGCTTGTCAATATTTGCAACAAAGTCATTGGAAATCTGTTTTTTATGATTTAATGAATAGATTTCCCCAAACCTCATTCAGATTTGCATTCCAATTCTTCAAGACAATGTTGGAAAAATGTCTCTCCACAGTAATATTCTGTTTTTAATGAATCCTATCTTTACCCCCTGTGAAGTCCTTATTCATATCTTCAAAATGACAGTTGGGAATATACTCTAGAGCATTATAGTTCTGACTTTTCTATCCATCAACCTAATGAGGATGATAACATTACTGAAATGGAAAAAAACTTTTTAGAAGTCGATAAGAATATGACCTCTATTGAAAGTGGTTATAGGAATTATAAAAATCAACTTCAAAATGAGTTTCGTTAACGAAGAAATTATAGATGTTGATGGTGAAAATCAGAAGTCTGAGCTTGAAGCCAAAAAAAATCTTATACCTCTTTTGAAAATCATGAAATTGATCACTTTTCTCAATTGAATCAGACTCCTTTTTCTTTTGATACTACAAGTTCTGATTTGTTTGAGAAACAATATAAAATAAGCGAAAGAGATTATGAATCTAAATTCAAAGAGGTTCAAATAGTTGAAATAGACTTTCAAAATAAAACTGAAGCTAATGGATTATATATTGAGAATGAATCAGAGTTTGATTGGGAATTTGTTTTTCAAGATGGTGACAATTATGTATACTTTAAGAGAGAGGTAGAGTTCAAATCTTTCTCAATTGAACTTGAAACAGAAGATAGTTTTCATGCACATAAAGAATTAGACCATGAAGATCAAGAGACTGCACTCTCTGGGATTGAACTAAGTGTGGAGAAAATAGCCCAATTATGTTTCAAAATAGAACACTCCATATTCTTATTAGTCCTCCTGGGGAACTTTATATTCCTGTCATTTGTTTTAGAAATGTGATGTTTGAAATGACAAGTTGCTTATTTCTAGAGAACCAGCCCATCCATTTGCCTATACACTCAATGCTTGTAACAGGGGAACTTTGTCAAATGATTTTGATTGTAAAAGAGCAAAATTTTTAATATTTGATGGATTTACTCGAAATCCAACATTAATTTTCCCTTTTCGAAGATGAGAACTTTCAACAAGAAATAAAGAGGCACTTTCTTTTGAAAATGAATTGAATCGTTTTCCCAAAGTTGAAATGGAACACTCTCTCACTTTGGATGATGTGGATAGCGAGAAGCTTTACTCTGTTTTGTTACAATTCAGGGATTTGAGATTTGAAAAGTGTGAGGATGTTCACTCAAATCTGATTTTGTAAATCAATTTCGTACAAATGAGAAGAACTTTTCAAGCAATTGCAATAAGTCATCTCATTTGAAATTAATCTCGATTCCTTTCCCAAAATTCCTTTTCCTACCTAGTTGGTTCTTGTGAGAAAATATGGTGCTTTATTTGTTGTTAATCAAACTACAAGATGCAACTAACATGCTCTGAGAAATGAAAATCAAGTTTGGAAACCACTATAATTTTATACCATCAAAAGAGTCTAGCAAAATACATTAAATGGGGCAGCTAACTGGGAGGCAACCCAGCATTTTTTGTCTTTTGTTTTCATTTTTTCTTTCTTTCTTTTTGTCTTTGCTTTTGCCACCTTTAGCACTGCAGAATGAGGGACCAGATTGCTTTGCTCTGCAAGTCTGACAAATTAGCTGAAATGGTATAACTGGGAGTGTTCTAACTTCTTCTCTCTTTCCCTCTGATTGTTTCAGGTTCGTTGTTTGATATACTTGCTGAAAATTCTGTGAAGTCCCTGCCCCTTTCTCTCTTGGTCTCACTCTGTCATGTGCTTATCTGAGAAACCTACTCCTGTTCTCTCTTGGCTGAACTCTATAATATGTGAAGTTGATTCCTCAAGCCCTTCTTTGCTTTGCTTGATTCTACAGGGTTTCCCGCCCTCTCTGGTTCTTGCTTTTTTATGCTTTTTAAATGTGTGGGGAGTTGCTGCTAGTGTCGTCTTTTGTACTAGGAGTCCTGCAAATGAGGACACTGCATTACTCAATTGTGGGGGGGGGGGGGGCCNGTCCATTCTTACTTTTCTCAAATCTGATTTTGACCGGTAGAGTTACTGGTTTGCTCATTTTCAATCCGAACAAATCTGATTGCAATTTTAAAAATCTAAACTCTTGCTGGTTTTGGGTCCATTTAGTGAGTCTAATTTTGAAGTTACATGGTCTTGAATCTGGTTTCCTGATTTTTTTATGAGCTATATTGGTCACTTTTGGGAAAATTTCTCTATGATTGTTTGGGTTAAATGGCTTGTTTTGTTAGAAAAAAGACTTTATTGCACCAACACCCCATGCGGTTTGGCAAATGTGCATCTTTACTCCCCATGGTTTCAAAACTTACACCATTGCCCCTCATGGTTCTAATATTCTTACACCAATATTCCTCTGGACAAAAATATCCTTCAAATATTAGGTGAATAACTCTGTTGCCCCCTATGATTTTTGTAATCAAATGAGGGACGAAGGAAGTACACAATCAAAAGTTGTTGATGGTGTAAATTTAACTGGGTATGTTTGACCGGGTCTGACGTGGTCAAAACAGACTCTTATCGAGTAAGCCAAACACACTAGAAAATAAGAACACAAGAATGACCTAGACCAGGAAAGAATTCCTTTGCCTGAAATTATATTTCTTACTCTGTCTCAAGAGTGTACAAATGTGTGTATGAATGATTGCCTCCTCCACCTCTTACAATCTGTTTATATAGAGTGGAGAAGGTTAATTAAAGTAACAAGCCCTTCCTCAGACGTAGGCCTAGTGCCAATCACCATCTACACAAAGAAATAAGCCCTTGACCCGCTGCTTGCTAACCTAACCGTTAATGGGCGCCAATCTCACCCCTAATTACGTTCTCCGGCGGTTTAACGCGATTCTCGCCCCGTCATTAAGTCCCGAAGATGGCGGGGTAGATAGCGGGATAGCACTGCACGCGCCATCGCCGAGCACTGTGTTCATCGATCAAACCCCTGAAATTTGGTCGTGCTAATACGAGGAGTTAATCCTTCAAATCGCCTTCCGTAAGGACCATGTAGAAGAACGACCATGCAACAATATGACCGGTCAGTTTTGGGGGAAGAATGACCGGTCAGTTTCACTAGCATTACGTGCTACCTCAAACTCAACTTAAGTTCTTGATCGGTCATAGTTGAACTGTCACTTCCTATGGGTTCGGGCAGGGTATTAGTTATACCCATCAGTTGTCGAGAGAAGAGAAAACAAAATTGTAATAAAAATTGGGACAGAGGGAGTATTTAATACAATACATTGAATGATAAGTTGATATATATAAAAAGTTGCATCTAATTTACTCCACGTGTTTGTTGATTAATTGTAGTTTTACATTATTTTATTTTTTTCAATGCAGTCTATTCTGCTTAAGGCTCATCATAGCTTAGACATTGTAGCTCCTGACCAGGTTAGCATTTTCATCAAATATGAAAATGTTCCACATAATTTACTCCACATGTGGTTGTTGAGTTAATTTAGAATTACTTTATTTTATTTTTCCTTTAATTCAGCTTATTGCACATGATTGAAAAGATATTCGAGTTTCTGACTAGGTTGAGTCATATTCACTCATCTCTATTTTAATATTAGACTCTGAGCTATTGTTATTTTCCTTTTCTTTTTCTTTCTAAATTTAGCCAATTGGGATCTATGATGATGCTGAAAAGAAGCTGCATGCTCCTGCTGCTCTTGCTAGGTCCATCTTCTAGAAGAGCTTATAATGTCTATATCTGTAATGCCTTATTCTTACTTCTACCAAGATGTTACAAGTGCTGTTTGTAAATAATTTGATCTGGCCGAGACTGGTTTGAGGAAATGATGGTGTTTTTAGTCTCTAGATTGTTTACTATAATACTCTGGCAATGTGAAAGTGTAATAAGGGCATACAAAAAACTATAACAATGCAACAATCTGGGGACTAAAAACACTGTCATTTTCTCAAACCAGTCTTGGACAGATCAAATTATTTACAAAGAGTACTTGTGAATATCTTGGTAGAAGTACAAGTGTGAGAATAAGGCATAACAGCTATAGACATTATAAGCTCTCCTAGAAGATGGACCTAGCAGGAGCAGGAGCAGCCAGCTTCTTTTCAGCATCATTAAAGAGACCAATTGGCTGAATTTAGTAAGAAAATGAAAAGGAAAATAACAATAGCCTAGAATCTAATATTAAAAAAGAAAAGAGTGAATATGATTCAACCTCGCTAGGAGCTCAAATATCTTTTCCATTATGAACATCAAGTGCAATAAGCTTAATTAAAGGAAAAGTAAAAGAAGGTAAAACTTCAATAACTCAACAATCACATGTGGAGTAAATTAGTTGGAACTTTTTCATATGTGATGGAAATGCTAACCTCGTCAGGAGCTACGATGGCCAGGCTATGATGAGTCTTAAGCAGAATAGACAGAATTGAAAGGAAAATAAAATAAGGTAAAATTGTAATAAATCAACAAACACGTGGAGTAAATTAGGTGCAACTCTTTGTATTCAATGAGAATGCTCAACCTGGTCATCACTAACAATAGCAAGAGCACGCAGATTCAATGCGTCATCAACAACATCAGGCTGAGGTATAAGTGGTTGAAAAAAATAACAATAGCTCACGATCACATATTTTGATTCTAACACTTCGTTTGGAGATATGAAATGTACAATCAAAAATCAAATATGGAAAAGGAGTGAATCAGAAAGGAATGTGCGTCAACTGACCTCAACTTCAGGATTAGCATGCATATTCAAGTTATCAATAACATCAGGGTGGAGTATAAGTGGCTGAAAAAAGAAAATAACATTAGCTCTCAATCACAAATGTTGATTCTAACACATAGTTTGCAGAAATGAAACGTACAATAAAAAATCAAATAGAAAAGGAATCAATTAGAAGGGAATGTGCATCAACTGACCTCAACATCAAGATTATCATGCAGATTCATGTCATCAACAACATTAGGTTGAGTATAAGTGGCTGAAAAATGAAAATAACAATAGCTCCCAAACACAAATGGTCATTCTAACACTTAGTTTGCAGAAATGAAACATCCAATCAAAAATCAAACATGGAAAAGGAGTGAATTAGGAGAGTATGTGCATTAAGTGACCTCAATTTCAGATCAGTCGCGGAGCTGGTGTCTTTCTGTTCCCCTTTGCGATCGGTCTATTCTCTCCTTGTTTTTTTACTTTTCTCCGATCTGTACTATTCTTTTTCCGTTCTCTCCTTTTTTTCCTTTCTTTCTGGTTTCTTTGTTAATGGGTGCATTTGTGTTATATCTCTAGGGTTCTAGTGACACCCACGTTTGGTGACAATAGCAGTGCCACTTTCATTTTTGGGTACCTTCGGTGTTCCGATCGTAAAATTGACGATTTCTACCCCCTAAACCCATCTCCTAACCCCCACTCTACCTCGCCTATGCACCCCAACCCCACCATAAGCACCTACAGAATGTGTGGCTATTATGCATTGCATCATTCCTATTTGTTTTAGAAATGTGATGTTTGAAATGACAAGTTGCTTATTTCTAGAGAACCAACCCATCAATTTGCCTGTATACTCAATGCTTGTAACAGGGGAACTTTGTCAAATGATTTTGATTGTGAAAGAGCAAAATTTTTAATATTTGATGGATTTACTCAAAATCCAACATTAATTTTCCCTTTTCGAAGATGAGAACTTTCAACAAGAAATAGAGAGGCACTTTCTTTCGAAAATGAATTGAATCGTTTTCCCGAAGTTGAAATGGAACACTCTCACTTTGGATGATGTGGATAGCGAGAAGCTTTACTCTGTTTTGTTACAATTCGAGGATTTTAGATTTGAAAAGTGTGAGGATGTTCACTCAAATCTGATTTTGTAAATCAATTTCGTACAAATGAGAAGAACTTTTCAAGCAATTGCAATAAGTCATCTCATTTGAAATTAATCTCGATTCCTTTCCCAAAATTCCTTTTCCTACCTAGTTGGTTCTTGTGAGACAATATGGTGCTTTATTTGTTGTTAATCAAACTACAAGATGCAACTAACATGCTCTGAGAAATGAAAATCAAGTTCGGAAACCACTATAATTTTATACCATCAAAAGAGTCTAGCAAAATACATTAAATGGGGCAGCTAACTGGGAGGCAACCCAGCATTTTTTGTCTTTTGTTTTCATTTTTTCTTTCTTTCTTTTTGTCTTTGCTTTTGCCACCTTTAGCACTGCAGAATGAGGGACCAGATTGCTTTGCTCTGCAAGTCTGACAAATTAGCTGAAATGGTATAACTGGGAGTGTTCTAACTTCTTCTCTCTTTCCCTCTGATTGTTTCAGGTTCGTTGTTTGATATTCTTGCTGAAAATTCTGTGNGGAAACCACTATAATTTTATACCATCAAAAGAGTCTAGCAAAATACATTAAATGGGGCAGCTAACTGGGAGGCAACCCAGCATTTTTTGTCTTTTGTTTTCATTTTTTCTTTCTTTCTTTTTGTCTTTGCTTTTGCCACCTTTAGCACTGCAGAATGAGGGACCAGATTGCTTTGCTCTGCAAGTCTGACAAATTAGCTGAAATGGTATAACTGGGAGTGTTCTAACTTCTTCTCTCTTTCCCTCTGATTGTTTCAGGTTCGTTGTTTGATATTCTTGCTGAAAATTCTGTGAAGTCCCTGCCCCTTTCTCTCTTGGTCTCACTCTGTCATGTGCTTATCTGAGAAACCTACTCCTGTTCTCTCTTGGCTGAACTCTATAATATGTGAAGTTGATTCCTCAAGCCCTTCTTTGTTTTGCTTGATTCTATAGGGTTTCCCGCCCTCTCTGGTTCTTGCTTTTTCATGCTATGTTATACGGGGCAGAGTGTTGAGCGGTTAAGAAGACTCATGTGCGTTGTTTGCATGCGGCGGAGATGCGGATGTTAAGATGGATGTGTGGGAAGACAAGGTTGGATAGGATTTCGAACGAAGTTATCCGACATCAGGTAGGCATGGCGCCGGTGGAGGATAAGTTGCGGGAAGCGAGGTTGAGATGGTTTGGGCATGTGAGACGGCGGGACGTTGATGCCCCTGTGCGGCGGTGCAAGAGGATCACGGTTATCGGGGGAAGTAGGGGAAGGGGTAGACCTAGGAAGAATTGGAAGGAGGTGATTAGGCAGGATTTAGGACTTCTCACCCTTACTGAGGATATGGCCTTAGATAGGAACCTTTGGAGGACTAGGATTAGAGTAGCTGGTTAGAAGCTCAGTGCTATAGAGGTTTTTTGTAGTGTGTTGTGTTTGTTTGGTATCTTCTACTTTTGCTTGCTAGACTTTCATTTCATTGTACTTGGTGCTTTACCCTGTTATATCCTGTTATATCTTGTTATCCTGTTATATTGTGTTCTCTACCATATTTTTTGTGCAGGTTGAGCCGGGGGTCTCTTGGAAACAGCCTCCCTACTGGTTTGCTCATTTTCAATCCGAACAAATCTGATTGCAATTTTAAAAATCTAAACTCTTGCTGGTTTTGGGTCCATTTAGTGAGTCTAATTCTGAAGTTACATGGTCTTGAATCTGGTTTCCTGATTTTTTTATGAGCTATATTGGTCAATTTTGGGAAAATTTCTCTATGATTGTTTGGGTTAAATGGCTTGTTTTGTTAGAAAAAAGACTTTATTGCACCAACACCTCATGCGGACAATGCGGTTTGGCAAATGTGCACCGTTACTCCCCATGGTTTCAAAACTTACACAATGGCCCCTCATGGTTCTAATATTCTTACACCAATATTCCTCTGGACAAAAATATCCTTCAAATATTAGGTGAATAACTCTGTTGCCCCCTATGATTTTTGTAATGGGCGCCAACGGCCCCTCTCCTTTTTTTATTGTTTTTTTTTTCTATTCTTTTTTCATAAAGAGAAGAAAAATGTTTGTCTGCGAAATAATGAAACATTGTTTTTTCAAACCTACATTTTAAGAAAGGTTTTTAAAAATAAAAAAGGTTTGTGTTTGAAATAAAAAAATTAACATATACTTCTTTTGTCAAATTAAATATCTTCGTTTTTTGTCTAAAAAGTTTTTATTTTTTTGAATATGTCGGGACTAAAAGAATATAGAGTAAGGTCTTTTTAATATATAGTTAATTACATAGCAATAACATTTTTTGGACCAATGCACAAAAGATTTCTATCATGACTTAATTTTCCCTATTCTATAAAAGTATTTTTTCATATAATTTTTTTTTAATTTATTTTCTTTTCTATTCTTTTTTTCTTTTATTTTAATTTTGATTATATTAAAAAAATGGCATAAAATTAATGAACAGAAAATGAGTTATGAGCTTTAGTGAAAAAAGGAAATATTTCATTGATTATCGTATCATGAAAATGAACCAATAAAGACATCTTTTGGACAAAAAATAAAAATGTTTAATTTGAGGCAAATGAAGTGTACGTTAATTCTTGTTATTTAATTGATTTTTAATGCAAACACCAAAAAAATTGATTATTAAAACATTATAAAAAAATTAAAAGCATTTATGAAAAAAGTAGTAGAAATAAGAAAAACTATAAAGAAAGAAGGGCGTTTGCTCCCATTTCCAAAACTATAGGGGGCAGTAGAGCTATTCGCTTAATATTTTAAGGATATTTTAGTGTAGAGGGCATTAGCGTAGTAATATTAGAACCATGAGGGGCAATGGCATAAGTTTTGAAGCCATAGGGGGTAACGGTGCACAATTACTAAACCACAGGGGGTCATGGTGACCCTTAGAAAAAAAGTTTTCAAAGTTGGGGGGGGGTCCATTCTTACTTTTCTCAAATCTGATTTTGACTGGTAGAGTTACTGGTTTGCTCATAACAGATCTGATTGCAATTTTAAAAATCTGCATTCTTGCGTGTTTTGGGCCTATTTAGTGAGTCGAATTCTGAAGTTACATGGTCTTGAATCTGATTTCATTTTTTTGGAGCTAAATTGGTCATTTTTGGGAAAATTTCTCATATGATTGTTTGGGTTAAATGGCTTGTTTTGTTAGAAAAAAACGTTTTCCAAATGGAAGCCTTTTTCATCATTTAAGGGGCATAAAAGCTGATTTTTCAGGCCTGAATGGAGCAGTTTTAGGGGCTGTTTGACAACTTCTGAAGAGGTAAGTGTTGAACCAACCATTAAGTGCTGAACCAGTAAGAGGTCTGAACCATTAAGAGCTAGTGTATTGCTTAACTATTCAGAGGCAAATGAGCCATTTAGACATCTAAACCATTAAGAGGCTGAAACAAAGAGTCTGAACCATGAACTATTAAGTGCTGAACCATTCAGACATCTGAATCATTAAGAGGCTGAAACAAACAGCCCCTTAGTGTTCAAAATGTGCTGGTTTCAGTTGACTTATGAGTACTTTGAAGCTCAAACTCAATTTTGGACTGCTTTTCCGAATCAAATCAGTTTAAACTGAATGTTCTAAAACAGTTTGGTTCGTAAAGTTCAAGTTTTACTTGAGTCTGTTTTCAACTAACACAATTTGACGGAATCAAACCTTGGCGAGCACTTTGGTTTAAGAATTAAATTTAGAAAACATGTACCGTCTCATTGAGTGCAAAACTTCTTTTTTTGGAAAACATTTTTTCTAAAAGATTTTTTGGTTTGAAATGAGAATCATGAAGCGTTCCTTCTTTTTGAAGCTATTTGTTCTCATTAAAATGATCATACATAAGGATCTTTTACACTATGTTTGGTTCAAGGAATTTGAAATGGAAAAGAAAAGAAAATGAGATGGAAAATATCATTTCTTGTTTGGATAGAGAGAAAAAGAAAAGAAAAGTGGAAAGAAAAGGAAATGAGAAGACAAAATATATTAAGAGGAGGGAAAATCAAATTCTTCCCATTTTGGTGAGGAAAATGAGAGAAAACCATTTTCTTTTCTTTTCCTTCCAAATTTCTTGAACCAAACATAGTGTTAAAGTAGTTCTTAAATTGGGATGGAGGGAGTAGTATGTTCTAGCTGAGAAATAACCAACTTGGCTGGCGTGAGTGGTATGTTGCTCACTTTCCTTAACACTATGTTTGGCTCAAGGATTTTGGAAGGAAAAGAAAAAAAATGGTTTTCTCTCATTTTCCTCACCAAAATGGAAGGAATTTGATTTTCCCTCCACTTAGTACATTTTGCCTCCTCATTTTCTTTTCCTTCCACTTTTCCTTTCTTTTCCCATCTAACCAAACAAGAAAAATGGTTTTCCACTTCATTTTCTTTTCTTTTCCCTTTCAAATTCCTTGAACCAAACATAGTGTAAGTGACTTATGTATGGAAAAGCCAAGGTAGGGAGAGAAAACCCCTTATTAATACACGCACCAATGAACCAAGTGTGAAATATATAAATTTTCAAACCACAATACTCAAAAATGAGAAAATAAAAAAACAGAAATAAGACCCAACTAATGAAGAAATTGGGCCCTTGGATATGTGCATAAACTCCTACTGCAGCAATACTTGAATTGTGGCTGTTTTGGTAGCTTCGATTTGAGAAGAAATGTCTTGAAAACAAAAGAAACCTCGTAGAGTTTTATTTTAATTTAGTTGTTTAGGAAAATGTTTTCTAAACAACAAGTTTTGCCCCCCATTAGTGTGAATCTAGTTGTTAAGTCCATTTCTTTTACCTGAGTCCTTGGCGAGTTTTGGAGCATTCATTGTGTTAATTTTAAGTTGATTTAGGTCAAAAGTGAAAGTTAGTGACTTAACAGCTTTGAGCATTGAGTTTAGGCATTTGATCCTAAAGGTAGTTTATTCCTTGAGAGTTTGAGTATTGATAATTGGGGATTGTCAAGGATTCTAATTGGTATTCTAATGGTCACGATTCATTTGAAACGAGGACATTTCAAGGTTTAAGTGTGGGGGTATTTGTTAACTCTTTAATTTCCCTATTTTTATCCTCCAGTTCTAGTCGTGTTTTTATACATTGATTACATATCATTACTTCTTTTAGCATATTGTCTGCATCTATGCATGTTAGGCACAAAGTTTTTTTAAAAGATAAAATGGGTCTTTTTAGTACTCTTTTGTACTGCTTGTTAATTCATGCTCTTTGCTTTTTAATATCACTTTTCAATTATTTAGATATTGAGCTAATTGACAATTGGGACCATTGGGTTAATTAATTGTTGAATTTTAAAGGTCCAAAATACAAACCCATTAACCAATTTTTCATCTAAACATAAAGTGCATATTAAATTGGGTAATTTGAAGAAGAAGGTATATAGTATAACGTTGTACCAGAAGCAAGGTAGTTTCGATAGTACTCATTTTGAAATAAAGTAGTACTCATTCTTGCATAAACATATGTGTTCAGTTTGAAATACCGAAGTACTCATTCTGAAATGTCGTAATATTTTTTTGCCTGAAATTATATTTCTTATTCTGTCTCAAGAGTGTACAAATGTGTGCATGAATGATTGAATGTCCCTTCTCCACCTCTTACAATCTATTTATATAGAGTGGAGAAGGTTAATTAAGGTAACAAGCCCTTCCTCAGGCATAGGCCTAGTGCTAATCACCATCTCCATAAGGAAATAAGCCCTTGACCGAATGCTTGCTAACCCAACCGTTAATGGGCGCCAATCTCGCCCCTAATTACGTTCTCCAGCAGTTTAACGCGATTTATGCACCGTCATTAAGTCCCAAAGATGGCGAGGTAGGATAACGGGATAGCACTGCACGCGCCATTGCCGAGCACTGTGTTCATCGATCAAACCCCTGATTTTTGGTCGTGTTAATACGAGGAGTTAATCCCTCCATGTAAAAGAACGGCCATGCAACAATATGCCCGGTCACTTTTGGGGGAAGACATGACTAGTCAACTCAACTTTTTGACTGGTCATAGTTGACCTGTCACTTTTCTATGAGTTCGGGCAGGGTATTAGTTATACCCATTAGTTGTCGAGAGAAGAGAGAAAACAAAATTGTAATAAAAATTTGGACGGAGGGAGTATTTAACATAATACATTGAATGATAAGTTGAAATATATAAAAAGTTGCATCTAATTTACTCCACATGATTGTTGATTTATTGCAATTTTAACTTATTTTATTTTTTTCAATGTAGTCTATTCTGCTTAAGGCTTAGACATTGTAGCTCCTGACCAGGTTAGCATTTTCATCAAATATGAAAAAAGTTTTACCTAATTTACTCTACATGTGGTTGTTGAGTTAACGTAGAATTACTTTACTTTTTTCCCTTTAATTTAGCTTGTTGCACATGATAGAAAAGATATTCGTGCTCTTGCCTAGGTTGAATCATATTCACTCATCTCTTTTTTAATATTAGATTCTGAGTTATTGTTATTTTCCTTTCCTTTTTTTCTAAATTTAGCCAATTGGGATCCATGATGTTCGTGAAAAGAAGCTGCCTGCTCCTGCTCTTACTAGGTCCATTTTCTAGTAGAACTTATAATGTCTATAGCTGTAATGCCTTATTCTCACACTTGTACCTCTACCAAGATGTTAAGAAGTGCTCTTTGTAAATAATTTGACCTAGCCGAGACTGGTTTGAGGAAATGACGGTGTTTTAGTCTCTAGATTGTTTACTTTAAAGTGTAATAAACGCATACAAAAAACTATAACAGTGCAACAATCTAGAGACTAAAAACACTGTCATTTCCTCAAACCAGTCTTCGACAGATCAAATTATTTACAAAGAATATTTGTGAACATCTTGGTAGAAGTACAAGTGTGAGAATAAGGCATAACATCTATAGACATTATACGCTCTCCTAGAAGATGGACCTAACAGGAGTAGGAGCAGGCAGCTTCTTTTCACCATCATCATTAATCCCAATGGGTTGAACTTAGAAAGAATAAGAAAAAGAAAATAATAATAGCCCAGAATCTAATATTAACAAAGAAATGAGTGAATACGATTCAACCTGGCAAGGAGCTCGAATATCTTTTCCATCATGAGCATAAAGTGCAATAAGCTAAATTGAAGAAAAAATAAAATAAGGTAAAACTAAAATAACTCAGCAACCACATGTCGAGTAAATTAGTTGGAACTTTTCATATGTGATGAAAATTCTAACCTAGGCAGGAGCTACGATGTCTAGGCTATGATGAGCCTTAAGCAAAATAGACAGAATTGAAAGGAAAATCAATTAAGGTAAAACTGCAATAAATCAACAAACACATGGAGTAAATTAGATGTAACTTTTTATATGTAATGAGAATGCTCAACCCGGTCAAAGATCGCAGTCAACGGTCAAAATCTAGTCAGCATCCCTTTGATTTTACTTTTTCAAAAAAATTAAAGTGTTGAAAAAATATGGTGAGCTTTGCACTGGCCAGTGGTGAGCTTTGCATCATCTGACCAAAGAATGTCATCCCACCGTAAGGAGTCATCTATATATATATATATATATATATATATATATATATATATATATATATATATATATATATATATATATATATATATATATATATATATATATAACGCCCCACATGGCGTAAAACGCATACCTCGGAATAATCGAACACAACAATACCGTAGAAAGAAGAAAAAAAGAAACAAATACGAAGGAGAGCCACACTAGAGGAAGACCTACACCGTTGCCGCTGCCTCACTGTTTTGTTCTACTTGGATATTCAGGTTTGATGTGTTTAATTCGTCAGATAATCGAGGTAAGTACGTGGACATCTAACGCTAGATTACATATATAGGTTTGAAATTCATGTTTGTAATCTCGTGCAATTGATTATGTAATTTATTTGAATATAATTTGAATTATGATTTATTAAAATTTGATGTTATTGAAATTGGGTGATCGATGACGGCTAGGTATGTTTGTTATTCGAATTCATGTTGTTTGTCTACTAAGTGTTTGCATAACGCTTTAATATTATTAATGGTTGAAGCTGGAATCAGAAACTGAACTTCCAGTATATTTCTGTGGGAGATGTAAGTTCTCTATCGTCCGATGGTAGGAGACTACCGTCAAGTACAACAACAAAACATGATGAAGTGCTGGACACTACCAAGGTACCGTGAAACGGTACCAAGGTACCATATCAGATAGAAACTAGCCATCTCTGCTTTTGTTTGTCTCGATTTGAATTCCAAATTTACTCCAAGACACAATAAGGGAATGATGTTTACACCCGACGCTAAATCGTTGTTTGTATTATATGGTATATTATTTGAGCATTGTTGTTTTCTTATAATGTTGTAGATATATTCTTGTTATGCCTTAAACACATGAAGTAAATAGAGTTCTTTGTTAGCTTGGACCCGAATATCTTAGTAGGAATAATGACATAAGATGGTAGAGGAATTCTATGACTAGTTTGTGAGAATTGAGATTGTGAATTAAAAATAGATGGTAGAGCATTGTGCAGTTAGTGTCCAGTGACATTCAGATAAAGATGTACGTATTTGGAATCTGAGATCTGATCCGTAAGGTTGAAGGTTCCACCCAACTGGCGTCGTAGGTACTTGGTTGACTAGAATCACTGCCGTAGGTAGTAGTTCTGATGTCATAGAATAGACTTGAGTCATTGCAGTAGGTAGTGTCTCTAAGTCCTAAGATAAGAATGTAGATAATGAGGCCTTCACTTAGAATAAGTTATGAGCTAGTATTTGATATGAGCTATTATAATGACTTGAAATTTGTGATAATAAAATGTGCATGTGAAGAAACAAGGTAAGTAATCTGAAGTATTGTAACACCTTAATCCGTTCAGGTCTGCAGCCCCTTTCGGATTAAAGTATAAACTTGGTAATCATAAAATTTAAAACATTTCAAATACGTTTATTTATTACAATAATATTTTTCATAACATAAACAGTATGAAGTTTTCAATATTGCAGAAGCTTAACAAATCTCAATCACAATCATAATTAATTTATGTCTTTCAATTCAAAACCATCACATCCATCCCGACAATCTCGCTTCTGTTTGCCTTCAGTATCACGTTACATCATTCTTTCTATTTACCTGCGTGTAGCGAATAACACATACTACACGCTAAACGTTGAAGCTGAGTAATAATATCTAATGCGTCGACCATCCATATAAATTGAATCTCAAATATAATCAAATCATTTGATATCATGCACATAATGTTCAATTCAAATATTCAGCATTCATGGTTTTGATATTGTTCAGTTCTTATCAATACATGTTATGCAATTCAGATATTCATTATTTCGACAACGCTCTTAATATTCGATCAAGAGACCGCGAAGCTGGAGAAGGCGATGAAAGATGCTTTTTTTAACAATGACCGGCCAGAGCTTGACATTGAAGGACGTGAAGAAGCCCGTTGCAATCAGATACTCATCTTCTCTTGGTTTTCTTCTTCATGACTGGTCTATTTTAAACAATATCACAAAATCTTTTAAAATCATCTTGATAAAATATGTTAAAATCTATCACTCTCCGTAGAATTAAAATAATACATGAATTATATATAATCTTCAAATTCGATGTTATAAATTTATTGAGGTGTTTTCAAAAAAAAAAATTGTTGCGGTTTTTACCGTAAATGAAAAGGTTGGGTAATCTAAGGAAAAAAAGGTGGTAATTTGAACATTTTCAAAACTCAAAAAAACACCAAATGTTTGGTTTCTTCAGGATTTAACAAAAGTACAAAGCCAGTCACGTTTTTGGCCTCCCAAACCCTAATTTACACTGAATTTGAAATTTCAACAACTCATCTACTAATTTTTGGCGATATCTTCAAGGAGGGGTTCCTGTTCCTCCACCGCCACATTCACCGGCGACGGCTGCATCATCAGCATCGACGTGAACGTCATTTCCCGGCCAGAGTAATCATGCGTTGGAATTGGCTGCTGCCTCAACTCAAATCGGCAACAGGGCGGAGTAATCGAGAACAGCCCGGCCTCCGTCCTAGCCGGCTGGACATACCTGCCTCCGCCGCTGGCTAGGGGATCGTTCGCGAAAGGCGGAACAGGGTTCGCCGACGGCAACTGCATAAAACTGCCGGCGGTGTTGTTCGATGGCCGGGGTCCGCCCAACCCTGCCATACCGGCCTGCAGAGGGCGGTAAGCGGCGATTACCCCGGACGGAGAGGTGGTGACGGCCGAAGCAGGGGTAGATCCGGTTCCGGTGGCCGAGATGATTGCCGGCTCGGCCTGGCGGAGGAGCCACTGGATGGTCTCCCCCTCCGTGCGGTGGCCGAGCTCCCGCGTAAGCTGGAAGATGCGGGCGGCGCAGAGCGCCGGCATCCTCACTCGCCGTCCGCGGCCGTTCACTTTGGTGTGTCGGTCCTTTACTAAGCCAGTCCTCCCGGCGGCGGCGGCGGCGGTGCTTAGAGGGGCAAGGTGGTAAATCTGGGTTTGGGCCGGGCATGGAGATTCGGGTTCTGGGTGAAAAGGATTGGGCAAGTTTTTGAAAATCATTTCAGAACCCATTTATCAGATTCGGATTCAGATCTGACCCCACCACTGAGGGGAGGCCCCATTTTATAGTTGAGAAATCTCCGTCCGGATTTGGATTGATGACAAGTGTGTTTCGAGGCCGGGCCCGCGTACAACTGTGTTTGTGCCTGGATTTAGTAGGACCCGCGTCAGCACCTCTTTTCATTGAATAAAGTAAGGTGCTCAAAGTAGATACTTCTATAGAAATTTATTTACACTATGTTTGGTTCAAGATTTTGGCTGGAAAAAGAAAAGAAAATAGGAGGGAAATGTTTTTTTATGTTTGGTTAGTGAGAAAAAGAAAGAAAAAAGTGAGAGGAAAAGAAAAGTAGGGAGAAAATGAATTAAAAAAGGGCAAAATCATTTTCCTCTCGATTTTGGACGGAAAACGAGAGAATCCATCACTCCTGTCTTTGAAACCTTCGCTCCCGTCTCTGCCATGTCTTCTCGCTCACCCATCTCTGAACATCGATCGCAGTCCTAATTGCTGCGATAAACAATCGCAATCCTGTCTCTGAACTTTATTTCTCTATCCTTGTGTTCTCATGAATACAGCTGTTAGCTTTTACAGTAGTGCTCAAGAAGAGATGAATAACCATGGATAATCATCATCCCAATTGTCAATGAAAATAAATGAATAAATGCTTCTTCTGTCCCTTGTTTGGAAACAAGAGAACTCAACAATAAAGTGGAGTGTTTTCCTCTTCTTATTTTCTCTCCGAATTGGACAGAATGTGAAGTCCTTTAACATCAACTAATCCTCTTCGAATTGCAACTAATTAAATTGCAAGTTCTTTTTGTTTGGTTATATATTTTTGTTTATGTTAATTAAATTGCATGATGATGAAGAAACAAAAGATGTGTATTGGAGCAATTGAAGTGGGGCTGGAGTCATAAACATATTAGTCAATAAAATCTTTTGGGTTCAAATTTGGATTTACATTGTTTTCTCACCAAATTTCCTTTTAACCAAACAAAAAGAGCTTGAGAATACATTTTCTTCATCAATTTCCATCTTAACCAAACATAACTAGAATTTTGAGTTTCTTTCCTTTTCTTTTCTTTTCCTTCTCATTTTCATTTCTTCCTCAATTCCTTGAACCAAACATAGTGTTAGATTGTATTTAAACATAATGACTTTTTTAGTATAGTACAATATGTTTTTTTATGTTCCAAAATAATATCAGGGTCCGTTTGGTATACGGAATTGAAGGAATTGGAATTGAATTGCAATTGAAATTCCATGAGATTCAATTCCATAGAATTGAATTCACCCATTCCAATTCATTTTTTACACTATCAATTCCAAATTCACATAATTTTTGTGCTACCAAACACTAGAATTAGAATTGAAGTCCTCAATTCCAATTCCATAGTTTGAATTCCATGTACCAAACGGGGCCTCATTGTTCAATATCCACTATTCATTGTTTTAGTAAATGTTCTTCGTTACTTAACATTCTTCAAGCTAAATGTTCATCATCACTGGATATTATTTCCGCCACTAGACATTATTCAAGTACTATTTAAAGAATAAAAAAATTTAAGTGCTACGTTGGGGAAGGAGATACAGAGTATGTTTTAGTGCTACTTAGTGCAAACTTCATTACTTCCATGGGTGTTCCCATGTTCTGTATAGATACGTACCGACGATAACTGTCTATGCTCCATAAACGATTATGACATTCATTTGGAGCTTCCTAACACAATCCCTTTTCAGTTCTCACCTTCTTAGTGCCTTTCTGTGTTATACTTTTTTTGAATAACGTGTAAAATTTTAGCATTTTTATAATCATTTTGATTATAAATTGGTATGAAAATTAATCTACATAAATTACATCATTTAAAAGTACATAAAAAATTTTATAAAACAAGGAATACTATTTTTTTAGTCAAATAATCAATAAAAATATACAAACAAATAAAAATTATCAGGAGATCCGGGGTCAAAAAATAAACAGTAACAATGTTAACATTTTGATCGGCTAAGAACAACAGACGGAGTGTCGGGTAAAATTAATCATCTGTTTATAAAGTCAAGATCAACTTTTTAAGTGAAATGTTTAGACTGATAGCATAGGTAAAGTTTCACTCTTATATATATGCTAGTTATATTTTACTCCCTCCGTCCCCCTAAGATGTTCTCATTTTAACTTTTGGTGGTTTTTAAGGAAAGTTGAAAAGGGGTGAAAATTTACCATAATACCCTTAATGAAAAATGGGTGGAGTGTATTAAATGAGGTGGGTGAGGTGTAATAAATAAAGTAAGTGGGGTAGTTGTGGTATTTTAATTGTTAAAAAATGAAATGAGAAGATCTATTGTGGATAAAGAAAAAGGGCTATTGAGAAAATCTATGGGGGACGAAGGGAGTATCTTTTTTTAGTGGGAACTATAACATTCTCCCTAAAAGTGGTAATTAGGCTGATCTAATTAGCATTTGGATATATGGGTCTAACATTTGAATCTCTTTTAGCCAACTCAACTCAAATCACAAACGTAGCTTATTTTGCGAAACCCACATTTAACAACCAGAAAGACTCAAACTCAGACCGGATCTGTCCTAATACCATGTTAAAGTTCTAGTGGGCCAAGAACAAGAGAGAGAGTGCAAGGTAATATTAACCACATGGATATAAAATCGTGATCCATTTTCTAATTCAAAAGCTTAAACTGATAGATGGAGTTTCACTCTTCTATATATGCTAGTGTATTCTTCTTTATTTTTTTGATGTGGGAAATTCAACACCCTTCTTCAATATTAGAAATAATTAAAGAGGAATATATCAAAATGGAGTATCCATGCATACACCAAAGACACATGGGAAAAATTTAGTGGAGTAAAAGACCACAATTTAATAGAAGTAGTCATTGGGTTGGATGAGTTGAGATGGATTGAGTGGGCATAAACATTCAAGGGAGTCTAAACTAAGTGGGGTATATTCAATTCAGATTTTAAAAGATTTTGATAGATTATTTAGAATCTATGGATTATATAAAATTAAAAAATTATTTTAAATCTACGTAAAATTAGATAGATTATGATGTATTTTTTAACACGATTTTATAGGATTCTCTCTGATTGTTTATTACTCCACGAGTATCTACAAATTATTTTTTCTTATTCCTTCCCTTTTTTTTCCTTTCTCATTTTTTCTGTACATATCTTTCTTTCTAGGTTTCTCCGTCCATATCTCCCGTGCTTCTTCTTCTTTTTTTCTTCTTGCTTTCTTATTTCTTCTTCTCATCTTTCTTCTTCTTTTTTCTTCTTCTTCTCCATCAGCGCAGAGGGAGGAAAATCCCCCTAGGACAGTGCCACCGTCGCCACCATCATCCTTAATTTCCATCGACCCGTCGAGGCCGGATATGATGACCTTCAGCACAACAAAATGACGGCGGTTACACGATTTTGTTGCCACCTCCCTCCCTACTTCACTCTCCTGAGGAAATTCAATAGCCCTCGGTATCACTCATATTATTATACTCCATCAAATTATAGTGAGAAAATCAAACGATTCTCAATCGCAGGCCCATCTACAGATTCAGTAATGGCTTCTGCTGCTAAAAAGGTGTTGTCTGAAATTCTGAACGGTTTGGATTTCTCCGTTAGGTCTTTGAATTGACAAAATTTCGTTCGTGTAGGTTTGGGTTCTGGTGGCCAACGGGACGGAGCCGATTGAGGCAGTTGTGCAAATTGACATACTGCGGAGGTCATAGTGACTTCGATGGAGAAGGAGCTCTGGGACGAAGCCCTACACGGAGTCAAAATCCCCCAGGATAGTGCCACCGTCGTCCTTAATTCCCGATCCTAGGCCACCATCATCCTCAATCTCTGAGATTGCTTGTTTTGATTTTGGGAGTTTGGGTTTGTAAGGGGAAATTGAGGGAGGGGATGACCGAAGAAGATGAAGAACCGTGCGGGAAGAAGAGAAGGAAGATGGACAGATTTGGAGTCCACTCAAAACTCAAAATCTAATTGTAAAAAGTAACGAATTTTGTCAACTGTAGCTTTGCAAAGAATGTGTGGGTGGCATCATTTATATGATGATTTACTCCAATTAGGGTTATTCATCTCTGTAGAACTAGCCTGAAGACAAGACCTATTTAGGTGGATCTCACCCATAGTTTCAATACAATCTTAAGAAAATTAATTATATTATATTAGATGATTTTTTGTTAAAAAATTTAAATTAAAAGTGAGAAATGAATGTGCCTTTAAAATGGAAAATACTTTGAGCTGATGGCTATTTTATGTGGAATTTTGTTCAAGTCTTTGAAATGTTTAATACATGGCCTGTTTGAAAATAGCGGTAGAGATTAGCGTTAGCATTTTGGATAAAATTTCAATGGTGCATATTACTTTGAAAACGCTAACGCTAAACGTTGCCCGTAGATAGTCTTTTCAGAACGCTAACATTAATCGCTAACGCTATTCCCAAACAGGCCCACACTCTATTGGTAGCGCGACAAAGGCTTGTAGCACTTCTCTAAAGTATCTGCTAATTGTTGCTAAACCGCGTTGAAGTTTATCAACGGTTGTACGATATGTAGCCCTTTAGTCAAAATATATAAGGCAATTCCTACTTGTTGAGCAACAAAAATAGATATTTACTATTAGTTAGTAACCCTTTGTTCGCATACATTGCACTAGATTAACAACATCTCTATCCAGTCACCGTTGTTCCTTGCACAAATCGAGATGAATACTCAATAACCTATGTATGTAATCACAACTAGGTTCTCCCCTGACTCCCAAGGCCAAGGACTGTCGTTAAGTGGTGTGAGAAGTCTTTTCAACTCTTCTAATGTAATGATCATGACACAAGTTTGAATTTGATTTGTATCCATTCTACAATATAGAAAGAGCAAAACAATAACTCATTAATGTTGGAAAATGGGTTTTTTACACACTATAATACCAAATGCTAGATGTATTATGTCATATTGATGTTGGAAAATTAGCATTTCATATTGTGTCGTAAGAATGAGATTAAAAATGGTGTTACAAATTTGGAACAAAAATGTTAGGGATACACCAAATATGGTCAGGGGCGGATTCACCTTTAGGGAGTAGGGGTCAAGTGCCTCCAACTAATCATTTGTAATAAGGTAATAAAAGGATATTAAATTAAAAATTTATGTATAGATGTCCCCTACAAAAATTAATGTGCTCCCATCTAATCATGTCAAATTTAAACTTTTTGTTTAATTTTTTAATAAAGTGTATTTTATTACATATAATTATTTGTGTATAAAATAAAATTTCACACTACCTATTAAATATGGTTTACATTTAATAAATGTTTGAAACAAAATTCATTATTTATTTTATTTTGTCATTTCAAATAGCCTATAAAAAAATTCAGAAACACTGCTTTGGACCTCCGACCAATGGTGCTCCCATCTAACTGAATTTCTGGATCCGCTACTAAATATGGTGTACCTTATTTGTACGGTTGTACCTAGGGACGTAAATGAATTGAATATTTTTTGTTCGATTCGTGATTCATATTCGTTTAAGGTGATTTGTATTCGATTGTTTCGAATCCAAATACGAATACGAATCTGAATAAATATTCGAATCCTTATCGAATACGAATATGAATCAAGGGTATTCGATTCGTGAGTTTGACAAATATATTCAGAATATAAATCTAATTATACAAATTATACAAATTATACAATATATATATATATATATATATCAAATGGTTATAAAATATTTTAAAATCTAAATGAACTGAATAATTTTAAACGAACCGAATATATTTAAACGAATCGAATATTTAAACAAACCGAAAATGTTTAATATATTAAACGAACCGAATACGAATCTTAAAAAATATTCGAACCGAATTCGAATTCGAATATCACTCCATCTTAACGAATATGAATATTTTTCATGAGTATTCGATTCGATTCGGTTCGTTTACAACCCGCTTGTACCCCTCCATCCCCACAATACAAAAGCAAAAGAGAAAAAAAAAATTAAAAATAAAAAAGAAATGAAGCCTGAATCCGTCGAGAACCTTTCCAAAATCAGGATTCCAAATCTGGATCGTATCCTCTGGTCTCTGTTTAATGCGCAATACAATTTTGAGTCCCTTTGTAATTCTTCTACTGTGTCTCCACGGATTCCACCTACATATATTCCATTAACCCTAATTCGCGCGTTCCGATCATCTTTTCGGCCCCTCGGAACTCTGTTTTGACAGGTAAGCTCCTTTTTTCCGGCCCCGATCCTTTGTTGTCTGTATGGATCGAGGGTTTTGGGTTATTTTACAAATTTGGTGTTCCAAAATTGAGACTTTCTATCTTTTTCCGGTGATCGAAGCAGGTGGTTTCGATAGTTTGGGAAGATGTTGGCCGGGGGGCCTAGGCTGGAGTCGAGTACTCCCACGACTACTCTTGACAAATTGCATGAGGTATCAAGTTCGGTTCAATATCGTCTTTTCTCACAGTTTTTGCATTTTGTGTGATTATTGGTGGCTATTTTTCTCTCTCAATTCTCTCTCTCGGATAACCTCCCTGAATTGAATTCCTTGTGTTCTTCGAAATCTCTCATTTCCTAGACCAACATCTTTGATTTTTGGCATCAGTTTTGGTTAGATCATTGCAAGTTTGGTGGGTGTGCTTGGATTTTAAGAAAAATGATATTTTGGAGGATTTTGTCCCTAATATCTTTGTTGTGCTTTATGGCTGTTTGGTAATTTCAGACTCTGGACATGTTAGAGAAGAAGGAGAATGTGCTGAACAAGAAGGTTGCTGCCGAGATTGAGAGAGCAAAGGGGTTTTTTCTTGCGAAGAACAAAAGAAGTACGTCTCTGTGTTATTAGGTTTTGTTCCACGTTTGGCATTTTGCATCCAGAAATTTTCACATCTTGATGATTCCTGCGCTAGGCTGAGGTTGCTCAAGTTTGTGATCCTGTCAGCTCAGTCTTTTAGCTTAATTATCAGTTTTTATGTACCGAGCATAGTCTGTGGGGGTTATGGAAAGTGATCAAAGGATTGGAAACCTTGTTTTTGTTCTCGGTTCATCACTGCATCACCAGGGGTTTTGGGCTGTGCAGTTCCACATTTCTTGTGTGTTATCTTTTTTTTCTTTCCACATCAGTTGTCATGTTTGGATCTTTCAAGGGAGTAATATATGTTTGTGTGCATCGTTGTAAATGGTAATTTTACTTGTTCAAATCTGATCTGATGTATTTGCACACTGTAGTGTCCCTTCAGTGTCTGAAGAGAAAAAGGCTTTATGAACGTCAACTAGACGAACTAGGAGTGGTGCAACTGCGCTTACTTGATCGGGTTAGTGCATCAACGAATTTCAAGGGATGACATACAAAGTTCCTTTGTGGATATAAATTCTTACGTTCCATTGATAACAGATGATTTCGCTTGAAGGGGCAAAGGCTACTACTGAGAGTGTAGATACATCAAGAACTGGAGAAGCCGCAATGAACGCAATGCATAAAGCAATGTGAGTTGACATCTTGTTTTCTGTCTTTTCCATAGAAGCCCATACTAGTGTTTTTGGTGATAATGCTAAGTTGTGGTCCTTGGTCTCTTTCTTAGATGATACCTTCTTGTAACATCTGATCATTGCGTGTATTTGATGTTCCTGTTGGTTTGCAGAAATATTGACGAAGCCATGGATGGAATCAGCAAGCAAAACATGAGACAGGTTCGGGAAGCGTTGTCAACTGACGATTTTGATGAGGTTACTCTAAGCCGATTCTAATAAATGCATTATTGTTTGGTTATGGAATATAACCTGTAGAAAATCTATGACATGTTCAATTTTCAGGATGAAATGGATGCCGAACTAGAAGCATGAACAAGGGATGGATTATGCCAAAATAAAAAATAGTGAATATATGGCTCCCTTGGAGATGATGGAAGTTCATATGTACTGACTGCTTTCAATATTACTTCATTGCAACGAATTAAAAGTTGATCACTTGTGTCATTCTAATAAGATAACACTCGTATTGCACTAAAAAAGACAGCGAAGAGTTTCATAAGGACATGAAAGATCTTCAATGCCGCAGTCCAACTATTGAACCGCGGGTTTCTGACCATATGGAGCAAATCAAGAAAATGATTGCTCAGGTATCCCAATTACTTTTGCTTTTTAATGTTTGAATTTTCCATTGCTCGATGTGTGCAATTGTCCTGTTTCTTTTTCAATTGTATATGTATATGAGATTCAAATTAGGTAAAGTACTATTGGCAGTCCTACATTTGGTTTTCATCTGATCACAATTTGAAGATTTGTGTAATCAAAGTCAGAATTGTGTGCAGTTTGTAAAATTCTCTGCCAAGCTACATCATTTAGTACAATTCTTCCTTCACTTGTTTTCAGTATTCTATTCATAGGCTGACACGACCATTTGCAGATCATTGAAAATGGTTGTGCATATATGCTTGACGGGGATGTTTACTTCTCCGTTGAAAAATTCCCAAATTATGGCCGATTAAGTGGACGGAAGGGAGGAGATAATAAAGCAGGAGAACGTGTTGAGGTTGATATTAGAAAGAGAAACCTTGCTGACTTTGCTTTGTGGAAGGTTAAAAGAATCTTTTTTAGATTTTTGATAGGTGCTGTCTTCTCTTTATTGGAACCTGCAAAGAATCACTTATTGTGTGTCTTTTTCTCATCAGGCCAAAAAGCCCGGCGAACCTAGTTGGGAGAGCCCATGGGGTCCTGGAAGACCTGGATGGCATATAGAATGGTCTGCTATGAGTGCTGAGTATTTGAGTCATAAATTTGATATTCATGGTGGTGGGATGGATTTGGAATTCCCTCATCATGAGAATGGATAGCCCAAAGTTGTGCAGCTTGCCCAGAGAGTGAAATTACTTACTGGGTACATAATGGATTCGTCGTCATTGGAACACCTGGAAGTACTTCAAAGATGTCAAAATCGTCGAAGTTCGTCACTATCCGAGAGGTGCTTTAGTGCTGGGAAATCTTGCTCCTGTCATTTATCAAATTTTGTCTGATTCAGTCAGTTTTGATTCATTTGTGTCGTAGGTTACTGAATTGTATCATCCACTTGCATTGGGGTACTTCTTATTGGCTCCAATAAACTACTCAGAGCCACAGATGGAAATTGCATCCGAAGCTGTTTTCTACATATATCAGGTAAATCTGTCATTAAATTTATGTCAAAATGTGGTCTTTCTCTTAATTTGTTTATGGTCCTTTCTCAATACGTTATTCAACAAATTGTTTGTTTACTATTCACAAGATTAAGTTTGGTTCACCTCCTTTATCTATTTTCATTAGTATGACAAAATAATAATCATGTCACTACTAATTTTGTAAATCTTTCGATGTGCTTTTTTTAATTAGTATTTTTTTAATTCTACATCATTTTTCATATAAAAAGATTTGAAAATTACTTGAGTCAACAGTCATTGTTACACTAAAATTGTATTCATACGGGAGTTGTGTCGGAGCCATTATATGGTATGAAGAAGATAATTTAAAAGGTCGGTTACATTCTTATTTCAAGTAGTACCATTTTGGGAATTTACTCTTTATTTTTTGATGGTCCAATCTCTTAGAAAGGACCATTTTGGGCTACTTGTCTGTGGTAAGTTCAGCTCTCACCAGTAGCTGACCAAAATAACAGGTGTGTTGTGAGTCCAGAAACCGGTGATAGTCTTTGGTAAACTTGGTTTGTCAACAACATCAACCGCTTTTCCGACACGAACAGGTACTGAGATTGGTTTCAGATTCTTGTCAACGCCCATTAACATCCTAGGCTGTAATCAAGAAACAAATTGGATTATTAGTCACTGGTTTGCAAACAAATGGATCGAGAAAAGAAAAGAAATAAATGAAATAACACCTACATTGCTAAACCAAGGAAGCAGAGAACATAATGGTATCTCCCTTGGATGATAGTTTTCATTTCAAGGCACGCGTGAAGCATGGTTACAATTCCAGCTAGCGCTTTTCTATTGCAAATCAAATCAATGGTTGCAATGCTGTTTCAAGACACCGTGTCGTGATAACCACTGATTTGATTTGCAATAGGAAAGCATTGGCTGGCATTGTAACCATGCTTCACGCATGCCTTGAAATGAAAACTTTCATCCAAGGGAAATACCATTATGTTTTCTGCTTTCTTGGTTTAGCAATGCAGGTGTTATTTCATTCATTTCTTTTCATTTCTCGATCCATTTGTCCGCAAACCAGTGACTAATAATCCAATTTGTTTCTTGATTGCAGCCTAGGATGTAAATGGCCGTTGATGAGAATCTCAGTACTTGTTCGTGTCGGAAAAGCGGTTGATGTTGTTGACAAACCAAGTCGATCAAAGACTATCACCGGTTTCCGGACTCACAACACACCTGTTATTTTGGTCGGCTGCTGGTGAGAGAGCTGAACTTGCCACAGACAAGTAACCCAAAATGGTCTTTTCTAAGAGATTGGACCATCAAAAAATAAAGAGTAAATTCCCAAAATGGTATTACTTGAAATAAGAATGTAACCGACCTTTTAAATTATCTTCTTCATACCATATAATGGCTCCGACACAACTCCCGTATGAATACAATTTTAGTATAACAATGACTGTTGACTCAAGTAATTTTCAAATCTTTTTATATGAAAAATGATGTAGAATAAAAAAAATTACTAATTAAAAAAGCACATCGAAAGATTTAAAAAATTAGTAGTGACATGATTATTATTTTATCATACTAATGAAAATAGAGAAAGGAGGTGAACCAAGCTTAATCTTGTGAATAGTAAACAAACAATTCTTTGTTGTATAACGTATTTCGAAGGGACCTAAAATATTGTCTTTGCGGTCTTTTTTTAGTGCAATACGAGTGTTATCTTATTAGAATGACATAAGTGATCAACTTTTAAATCGTTGCAATGAAGTAATATTCAGTACATGAGTGTAAGGCAATTTGGGTCAATTTTCATGTTTTTGTGCATTGTTTTTGTTCACTTAACACTGTGGCCCACACCCTTGCTAAGTATGTTGTGTGGGTGTGGGAGGGTATCTCCTCGATTCTATTTCTGCTTTTGTTTAATAATTTATCTTTGTTTAATTTTTTTTAAAATACTTGTTCTTTTCAAATTCTTTCAATTCGAGTGCTTTCTAGTTTCTCCCAACTTATTCTATTTTTTCAAGGTCCTACATGTTTCTTTTTACTATCATTTTCTTTCAATATATACTTTTTAGCTCGACCAACCGAAACATCAGTTCATTAATGTATTAGTTAAACAAAGGGAATAATATTCGATGGACAAGATATTTTTTTAAAAATATTTTCTTGTTAGAGCGTCTGTCCAACCGGCATTGTCGTCTGTCTTCTCTGCATTGTCTGTCCTACGCATTGCACGGCTCAAACCATAGCTCTTCATGGATTTGACAGAGGCGGCTCCTAGAGCGTTACGCCTCGAAGTACTCGTGGTGTTTGGATTTCTCACCGGTAATCACAAGTGTGCCGTCCTCTGTGTAATGCCGCTTCATGATCCACGTGTTAGATTTAATCGTATTGTTTAATTCCTGGGCATAACTTAATTAGTTTAGATTTAAATTTTAAAAATAAAAGGGACAGTTTTGAGTAGTTATTTCTAGAAGTTGTAGGTAGTTATTTGTAGAAGTTGTATTAGTTAGTAATAGATGTGTTGATTAGTACCAATAGTTGTGTTGGTTGCTGTCTATAAATACTCCAAGAACATAGAATTCCTGTATGTAGTTCACAATAAAAAAAAATTAGAATTTTATTCTGCATTTGATTTGTTCTTCCTGTTTTTTTTCTAACACCACGACACTCTGGAGGAAGAGAGTTCTCTATCCACGGCACTCTTGATCGAGGGAGAGTCTGCCTTATCCTACAGATCATGTCTACCAGCGGTGGGATAGTGAAATAGAAACTGTAAATGTCCTTTTTAAAAGAATTACTTTCACAAGGTGTGAATTACCTAAAAATTTATTCAAGGTGTCCTTGAAAAACAGTTCCTTCACTCTAAGTTGTCCTTCGTAAAAGAATTGTTTTAAAGATTTAACAAAATTGTTTGAGGAAGAACTCCCCAATTTACTTTCTCTCAAAGATAGACTTCAAGCAAACTTGAAGAGAGGACCTATACATAACACCAATAAAATCTAATGTACTAAGAGAGGACCAATAAATAAGACCTACACAGTACACAAATATTTACTCAGGCCATAGAGGATACTCCATGTCCTCTCTAACAAATACGAATGATCAAACCAATATAAGTTTAAATAAATAATCTGGAAATTATATACTCCGTAATTTAAACTCAAATGCAACAATATCCCAGTCTTAAACTCATATAATCTAAAATCTAATCAAAATCTTGAAAGGACCAATAAATAAAATCGACCAGCCCATGCACTCAAAATCTAATTGAGTAGATTAAAATCTACTCAAAATCTTGAAAAAAAATCTAAATCTAATAAAAATCTAATCAAAATGTTGAAAAAAAATCATTAGATCATTTAAAAAAATCACCCAGCCTATAAGATTCATGTCTTAAACTCATATGTTTGAAATCTAATCAAAATCTTTAGAAAAAAATCAAAATCTTGCAATTTTAACAAAATTATTTGAGGAAGAACTCCCTAATTTACCTTGTCACGCTGATCAACTTCAAGTAAATCTTCTCTGCAACTCATTTGCTTTCAAAGTAATCGTTGATCTCTCCTTCACGCCGGATTGCTTCATAGTTTCCCCTTTCTGCGTCTTTCTCTCGATCCAGACTTGCTTGAATGCTTCATATCATCGGTGATCGCGCATGAGTGGGATAGAAGGTGACGGTTGTCGTTCTAGGCTTGCACTTCAATCTCTATGTTATTACAAAACTGCCACTCTAAAATTGGAACGTCGGATCGAAAATAAAATTAAAATTGGACCGTCAGATGTAGAACTCAATTTCGATTCTACTTTTATATATATAATAGACTTTTATATTAAGACATTTATCATGTTTTTTAACAAAGACATCATTGCATTTGGTAAGAGTATAAGACTCAACATCGTCTTTAAAAGTAGTACTTCATAATCGCGAAGGAAATGCATACTTTGTTATTAACTGTAATTTAGAGGTGGTAAGTTCCACCAATGGGTGATGCGTTTACTATATGTAGGTCAATTTTGGATGCTATCTATCTGAAATAGGTCAAATAATAAAGTTAGCTGGAGAGGAAGAGGCCAAATTGGTTCAAAGTTGCCCAAAGTTATACTGCACCAATTTAATTACATAAATCTATGATTTGTTATCAATTGTAGCATATAGGTGGTAAGTTCTCCAAATGGGTGACCCATTTACTTATGAGAATAACCAAACAGAAAAGTAAAGAAAGTTTCACTTAGAGGCTATAGTATGCAACATCTGGCAAACATTTAACATGAGCCGTTGCATCATTTAAAATTTCTTCTTCATTCCTGCATTGTATTAACAGATTGGGAGGTAAGTTTTCAATAGCCTTAGAAAAGGAAGTCAAGTCTTCTTATATGATTAGAATTCAAATTACATCATGACACAGATAAGCCAAAGTAGTACATTGGTACATGGATACCATATGAAGAATTGAAGATATGAAACATCTTTGGAGTACAAGGACAGCTTATATTGGTCGGTGTCCACTCTTAAGGTAAAGGCATACATCATTCACTTTAAAAGGGGGTCCCCTAAGAGGGAGTCAACGGAGTCAAAGTTCCCATACATTGAGGGGATTAGAGAAGAATTTATGGGCAGCATTTTCAATGGGGCAAATCGAAACATGTAACCTTTGATACGTTTAATTAGCATACATTTCAAAGACGCAAGACCTGAAATAGGGAACAATGATTACTAAGAGCAGTTTAAGTTTTCAAGGTTGAAGTTTCCATTCTTAGTGTTTTTAATTTGCGTGTGTCAATTGGAACAAACGCAGAGCCATTTAAGTGGCCGACACAAGAGTGCAGACAAAGTAAGCACATTAAACACATCAAGACATTAGTAACATCTATGTTTAATTTTCTACTATTTTTTTTTAAAAGTTTTCAATAAGGGTGGCTTAGGAGCGAGTGGTGATTATTGCATCTTGGCTCTAAGTAAGATTTTCAACAATATCTTGAACACGCCACATTGCAACTGATAACCTTATTACAGCCCTTCTCAAAAAGACTAAAGAACTTCCTAAAAGCCGATTAAGCATGAAACTAAAGCAACATCCTATGTGAATCAATGAGGTCACATATGAAGACATCGAAACCAACTCCAATGTTATACAACGTATCTCAACATAATACTTTTCATGTTCAAGGTTTTGTCTCTAAAAGGTTCTGTACATTTATGGTTTGTGAGGATCATGGAAAATACAACATTAAATACAATTATTGAATGGCCTTTCCTCCTTAATTTCTCCTTTATTTTCTTTCCCTAGCATTTTCTGGGTTCCAAACAGACCCATAGGCTTTTTAGTATCAAAGAAAGATAAAATATCCATGCCACACAAACAAGAGTGAAAGAAAAACATACTCCGTAGAGCCTCAACAGCTTCAATTGCAATTTTCAGCCGTGTTATCCAATCAAGTGACTGTAAACTGCCATCATCCGAATGATTTTTCTTGGACAAAGAACTTGAGAGATCTCCATTCGGCATGTATTTGTACACATGAACTTCAGGTTTTCATTCTCCAAGCAATGTCCCAAAAGAGGGAATATTCCTCTTGTGTGTCATTCTCCAAGCAATATTCCTATATTTGCAACTATGATCTGCCCATGGCTCCTATTCTTGTGTATGAATTTTCAACTTGGAGCAGTGAATCAGATCCCTCTCTGTCTCTTGAAGTAGGGATTTAGCATTAAGACAAAGCAATGTTTGTAGAACTACCGCCAAAAGCCGACCATAGCCACGACCACACCAAATTATATTTCTAGGGATTTAGCATTAAGACAAATTATCAAACACTTCAAGGGCATACCTTGTTGTCAATGAAGTCAGAAGAATCTGCACCCATATTTGCATCCTGCCTTTAGCCCTAGGCCGGTAATTGTCAGACCATTTTATTGAACATTTTTTTTTGTAAAAATCAAATCTTACCAAGTGGGTAAAAAATTGAGAAATATAGAAAGGAATGATTTGGGGAAACCCTAAGCTCTTACCGAGAAGCCGAGCAAGAAGAAGTGATGATTTGCACGGCCTCTCTTCTTTTTCCCCTTTCTCTTTTTCGGACCGAAAGTTGCAGATGTGAAAGGCTCCGATCGTGTATAGTCCTGCGGGGGGAAAGTGGTTATGGCGATTTTTCTATGGACGACGAGAAATTTGGGATGAAATTGGACGGTCGGATCGTTCAATTGGGATGAAATTGGACCGCAAGATCGTTTAATCCTGGCACGAAATTGGATTGGAAATTTTGATCTTCTTTTATATATATACTACTACGTAATAGATAGACTTTTATATTAAGACATTTATCATGTTTTTTTAACAAAGACATCATTGCATTTGGTAAGAGTATCATCGTCTTTAATAGTACTTCATAACCGCGAAGGAAATGCATGTTCTTTTAAGCATAGTGATTAGTGATACTCACACCAACTAAAACAAAATATACACCTTGTCAACATACATCATTCGTCGTATTTAAGTTATTGTTTGGTGACATGCATTCTATATATCCTTTACTGATTTTTCATTATTTAACTTGCTCATTTTTTATTATATATTTATTTATTTTATAAAACATAATACATTTCATTATTATTCATTCAAAAAAGATTAATTTTGGGCATAATTTTTAATTATCTAAGTATTGTTGTACGAATGTGTATTTCACCATTTTGACATTTTAATCTACATAATTATTTAATTATTTTAAAAAAGGTTGTGTAAGTTATATTTTTTCTAAACAAATAAGATGTATAACAATTTTCCCTTTTACTCATAAAATTAAGTAAATTCCATAATTGGTCCTTTATAAGAGGGGTGTTTCCATATTTAGTCCTTTATTATCAAATATTACCCATGTAGTCCTTTTTTTAAGATATCTTTCCAGAATTGGTCCTTTTTTTGATCTTTTGCCGTGTTGGTGTTAATTTAAAGGTTAAAAGTATAATTTGACATCAATATTATGTCTAGTGATATGTTCTGATATTGGTTAAGCAGATAACACAAAAATAATGACTATGATTGTGGGCTAGGATTCTGACGAAAGATCACATTTGTAGACTATCGTTGTCGTAAAAAGCAACTGTAATTCACAAATGACGCAAACGGAGCAGCCTTTGGAATTGTGTATAACAAAAAAGATATATTATCATTGTGAAATTACATTTTTAGCCTTCAAATTAACACCAACATGATAGAAGATCAAAAAAGGACTATTGTAGACCTGTGCAAACAAGGGTCGGCCCGTCCGGCCCGCCCTTTAAAATGGGCGGATATGGACAATCTTTAATACCCACATGGGCGGGCCGGCCCAAGCTCGAATTGTATTTGGGCGGATCTAGAAATTACTTTTAGCACATCCGGGCCAATAGGCCCGCCCATATTCATTAAACACATTTACTTTATTATTAATTATCTAGACATAATAAATTTTAAAATTTCTTTAATTCATGTATAATAGTTCATATCACTCACCCCTCTTAAACAAAAATCAAAATTATTTTAATGAATCTGTATGATGGGTTTATTAATTACTCCCTCTGTCCCCCATAGATCTTCCCAATAGCCCTTTTTCTTTATCCACAATAGATCTTCTCATTTCATTTTTTAACAATTAAAATACCAAAACCACCCCCACTTACTTTATTTATTACACCTCACCCACCTCATTTAATACACTTCACCCATTTTCATTAATGGTATTATGGTAAAATTTCACCTTTTTTCAATTCTTCTTAAAAATCACCAAAAGTCAAATGAGAACATCTTAGGGGGACGGAGGGAGTATGTAACAATATTTTTATTATGTTTTCTATGTAAATGTGGCAAGTGGTAATTTTATTTTAAACATTTGAAAAGGAGTTCAATATTTTCTTTTTGATTTTTTTGTGTAAAAAAGATTTACTTGATGTTTTATCCGGGCCGGGCGGCCTGGTGGGCAGTTCGGCCCGCTAAAGTGGGCGGGTATGGGTAAAGAGTTTAGCCCATGAAATCCGGGCCGGGCCAAGCCCGCCCATGTATCAAGTCCGGCCCAGATCCGGCCCGGATCCTTATTTGCACAGGTCTAGACTATTAGTGGAAAGGTTTCCATAAAAGAAGGACCACTGGGGTAATATTTGATAATAGAAGACTAAATAGAGAAACCCTCCTGTTATAAAGGACTAATTATAGAATTTACTCCATAAAATTTTAATGCCTTTTAAAAAAATTATTACATGTGGATCATTATTAAGACTACAACTTGTATTTCAAAAAGATATCATGCCTAATGATTAAAAAACATTTATATGATTCTTACCATACATTTATAAGAATATCAAATAAATAATACTGCACTTCAATTAGAACTATAGTTTATCATAATGTTATAAGTTTTAAAATGTATGAGTCCATGCAAATCGCGAGATTAAAAGTAGTTTAGAAAAAAATGAAATGATCAATATTAGTGTGTGGTGTGACTTTAATTTTTTATGTCACCACCCTTTTGTAATATTAAATTCTCATATCTTGTTGAGTAAACTTCAAGCTAAGTTGCATAATATTATTTATTTTTGACATGTTAGAATTAGAACATACCCAAATTAGCGAGTGGTATCTGTTAACATTGGATATGAGTGTTAACTGAATCTTTCCGTTATTATTATTCATTTGGATTCAGTCAAACTCGAGCTTTATGTTCTAGCTCATAGGCCTACACCATAAAAAATGAAGTCCAAACCAATCTCATCTGTCCCAAATTAATTTTTTTTAATTTTATTTTGAGCTGTCACAAATTAATTTTTTCGCTTTCTTTTTTCGAAAAGCTTTTTGTGCCTCACCTTTTTCTTTTTTCCTTTGCACCATTTTCAATCACACATTTTATTTTTTAAACTCTGTACAAAATTAAACAGTAAGTATTACTCCCTCCGTCCAAAAATTTCTTTTCTGATTTAATTTGGCACGGAGATTAAAAAAAGGTAAAAAATGTAATGACTTTCTATGTATTGTCGTTAAATGTGATTGAATAAAGTAAATAGTATAGATAAAAGTGAGAGTATAATAATATATTTATTAAAAGTTTATTACAAAAATAGCAAACGGGCAATTAATTTTTGAACGATTAAAAAAAAACTGAAAAAAAATTAATAAACGGAAGAAGTAATTTGAAAATGAGAGAATATTTTATAGGCGGTTTGTTGGGGACGGGTCGGGCACGCAAGCCCAAGATGGGGTCGAGCAAAGTCGTGGGGCAGAAATAGAATTTTCAAGTGGCAATTAACTCATCCCAATCCTGGAGCGCCTTGTCCACCAGATACCCGATCTTGGACGCCCATTCAAAATTCAAATTTTGAATTTCAAATCCCATTTACCGTTATACTCTCTTCTAATCCCCACTTCCCTCACACGAGAGACGCCATCTCTCTCTCTCTCTCTCTCTCTCTCTCTCTCTCTCGCTAGGTCGGCCGTAGGAACTCGCAGGCGCAACAATGGCGAAGAACAAATTGCCGCTACAGTCGAGCAACATCGTCAACACAAACGGCAAGACCATCGAGGAGACCTACCAGAAGAAGACGCAGCTGGAGCACATCCTGCTCCGCCCCGACACTTACATCGGCTCCGTCGAGAAGCACATCCAGAACCTATGGGTATGGGAGGACGGATCCATGGTCCACCGACCTGTCTCTTATGTTCCCGGCCTCTACAAGATCTTCGATGAAATCCTCGTCAACGCGGCCGACAACAAGCAGCGGGACCCCAAGATGGACTCCTTGAAGGTGGTCATCGATCCCGAGCAGAACCTCATCAGCGTCTACAACAATGGGGACGGTGTGCCGGTGGAGATTCATCAGGAGGAAGGGGTTTATGTTCCGGAGTTGATTTTTGGACACCTGTTGACTAGTAGTAACTACGATGACACTGTGAAGAAGACCACTGGTGGCAGAAATGGATACGGTGCCAAGCTCACCAACATCTTCTCCACCGAGTTTGTGATCGAGACGGCTGATGGCAAGCGTAAGAGGATGTACAAGCAGGTATAGTTACTCGTCTGAATCTATGTTCGTTGATTCGATATTTCTGTCATGATATGATTTATTAGGGTTTCTCTAGATTGTGATGCTTATTTCTCCCATTCCTGCAGTGTCATACATTTGCATAGTTTGAATTCGTGGCATTCATATATCACGTTAGGGTTTGGGGACATGAATTCGTCAATTTGAAAAATCATTGTAGTTTGTACCAGTGATTGATGAATGTTTGAATTGCGATCGTGGTTTAGGAGTCATTTTAAATTATAGTTCACTTGTGGCTTCATGTACCACATGCTAAAATATTCTGTATGCTCTTAGGTATTTTGCAAGAACATGGGAGAGAAGTCTGAACCAACAATCACAACCTGCAAGGCATCTGAGAATTGGACTAAAGTTACGTTTAAGCCTGACCTGTCAAAATTCAACATGGACCATCTTGAGGATGATGTTGTTGCTTTGATGAAGAAACGGGTGATAGACATGGCAGGATGTCTTGGGAAAACAGTGAAGGTGGAGTTAAATGGGGAGCAGATCCCCGTTAAATCCTTCAAAGATTATTGTGAGCTTTATCTACAATCTTCCAGTGATGAAAGCCCCAAGAGGTTCATTTTTCTATTGCTGTTAATAATTCTGTTTCTCTATAAATTTGTATTAGTTTAAATGGCTTATTGAATTTATCATTTTGCAGTGAGTATGTAAGAGTGAATGACAGGTGGGAAGTCTGTGTTAGCTTGCGGGAAGGATTTCAGCAGGTTATAAGAATGAAACATTTCAGCAATCAGGGTACACAATAAAAATTATATGATTCTGAACATTCTTACAATGAACATTTATAGGTCAGCTTTGTCAACGGGATTGCAACTATTAAAGGTGGAACTCACGTGGATTATGTTGCAAACCAGATTGCAAACCATATTGCAGCTCTTGTAAACAGGAAAAACAAAAATGCTAATGCCAAAGCAAATTCTGTTAGGAACTATTTATGGGTATTTGTCAATGCTCTCATTGATAATCCTGCTTTTGATTCCCAAACCAAAGAAACCTTGACTCTTCGTCAAGGCAGTTTTGGCTCTTCCTGTGAACTCCAAACAGATTTTCTAAAGAAAGGTTTGCAATGTTCATTCCATTTTTTTGTAATGAAAATCATGTTAATCTTCTGGATTTCATTCCATTTTTGTTTGCATACATTTCCAGTGGAGAAGATTGGAATACTGGAAGCAGTTCAATCATGGGCGGATTTTCAACAAAAGAAAGCATTGGCTAAAACTGATGGAAAGAAAACCAAGAGAGTTATTGTCGAAAAGCTGGACGACGCTAATGATGCTGGTGGGAAAGACTCTGAAAAGTGTACCTTGATTTTGACTGAGGGAGATTCAGCTAAGAACCTAGCTGTAAGCACATCGTTGATGCTTTTAAACTTCTCAACTTTTAATTCCCAAATATTTAACTAGCATTATTTTTAGACTGATTTGATTATAATATGATAAAGATCAAGCATCATATGAAGATTGAATTTTGCTACTCTGTTACAGAAGGCAGGTATNAAGAAATTAAAGCAATCAAACAGATTCTAGGGCTACAGCACAACAAACAATATGACAGCGTCAAAACACTGAGATATGGTCATTTAATGATAATGACAGACCAGGTACTTGCACTTTAACCATGCAAGTTATCATCAACATACAGTGTTATATGCATATTTTCTAACAGGCTTACTAATGTCTTCTCCAGGACTATGATGGTTCTCACATCAAAGGACTTCTAATTAATTTCATTCATACATTCTGGCCATCGCTCCTAAAAGTCCCTTCCTTCTTAGTGGAGTTCGTTACACCTATTATTAAGGTGTATTTCATGTTTCATGTGTGTGTGTGTATGCCAGTGTCTAGTTATGTCAGTTTTTTCACTGTTTTTTGCATTTATTCCTATTTTTGTAGGCTAAGAATAAGAACGGGAAGACCCTGTCATTTTATTCTATGCCTGAGTATGAATCATGGAAGAAGAGTTTAGGGGACAATGCACGAGGTTGGTCTATTAAGTACTACAAGGTTTGTGCTAAAGACAACAAATGAACTCCTCGATCCATGTCTCTACCTTTTTTAAGTGATTTTTATATGCAAGTATGGTGCCCTGGCAGGGGTTGGGAACAAGCACATCACAAGAAGGCAAGGAGTACTTCAGTAACCTTGATAAACACAAGAAAAATTTCCTTTGGGAAGATCAACGAGATGCAGAAGCAATAGAGCTTGCTTTTAGTAAGAAGAAGATTGAAGCAAGGAAGAATTGGCTGAGACAATTTGAGGTTTTGGAGTTACAAGGCTATTTTATAACTTTGCTATTATAAATAAACTATCATTTCACAATCTAACATTTCTTTTTCTTTTGCAGCCTGGAACTCACCTGGATCATAGTGTAAAAAACGTTAGATATACTGATTTTGTGAACAAGGAGCTTATTCTGTTTTCAATATCTGACCTTCAAAGGTCTATTCCGTCAGTGCTTGATGGTTTAAAACCTGGTCAAAGGAAGATCTTGTTCTGTGCTTTTAAGAGAAACTTGATAACAGAAGCAAAGGTTGCTCAATTCTCTGGTTATGTTTCAGAGCACTCTGCTTACCATCATGGTGAAGCAAGCTTGCAGGGTACCATTGTTGGCATGGCTCAGGATTACGTTGGTAGCAATAATATTAATTTTTTCCTTCCAAATGGTCAATTTGGCTCAAGAAGTGCGGTGAGTCAGCAAGATAATACATGCAATTGGCATCATATATAATATGTTTGCCCTTCATTATACAATTTCTATCTGATTCTCTATATAGGGTGGCAAGGACCATGCAAGCCCAAGATACATTTACACTCTACTTTCACCTGTGGCAAGATTTTTGTTTCCCAAAGAGGATGATGCCCTTCTTCACTACCTGAATGAGGATGGCCAATCCATTGAACCCAAATGGTAGGTAGCCGTAAATAACGTAGATGATAATTTGACATTGGTTTCTTTTATTAATTGATGGTCTTAAATTCTTTACAAACTGGACTATAACACGATACTTGGTTAGGCTAATCATTTTACTCACCTTCACCACAGGTATGTGCCTATCATTCCTATGGTACTAGTTAATGGTTGTGAAGGAATTGGGACAGGTTGGAGTTCCTACATCCCCAATTATAATCCAAAGGACATTATTGCAAATGTGAGGCGCCTACTGCTTGATGAACCAATGAAGCCTATGGATCCATGGTATAAAGGTTTTAAAGGAACCATAGAGAAGCTAGCAATCAAAGAAGCAGGAAATACTTACACAGTCACTGGAATCGTGGAGGAGGTTGATGAAACAACTCTAAGGATTACAGAGTTGCCGGTTCGGAGATGGACTGATGATTACAAGCAGTTTCTGTCCTCAATGATGGCTTTAAATGACAAAGTCAAGGATCCTTTCATAAAGGTAATTTCTTCGAATGGTTTTGGTGTTGACTCTTGGGAAAAAACTACTGTTTGCAGTTTTGGAGAATCAATATGCATTGAGATTTTCACTTTTGCAGGAAATGAGGGAGTACCATGATGTGAACACTGTACACTTTGAAATTGAATTATCTGAAGAGAATATGATGTTGGCCAAGGAAGAGGGGTTGATCAAGAGGTTTAAACTAACTAATACAATTAGCACATGCAATATGCACCTTTTTGACCCAAATGGTGTAATAAAGAAATATGAGACACCAGAGCAGAGTAAGTTTTATAGTCAATGGAATTAAATGATACTGAGTCAAAAGTTTTCTCTATATGACATTTGTAAACATAGTACACTAACTGATCTATTTGTTTTCCATCTACTCAATAGTTATTGAGGACTTCTTCAAAGTAAGGATGGAGTTTTATGAGAAAAGGAAGGCAAGTTAATGTGAACCAAAGATTTGTCTCTGTTCCATTCGCTACAATAGCCATCCATCCAACCACACTAACTGTGGAATTTTCATGGTATTTTATGTGCAGAGATTTCTCTTGGAAAAGTTTGAAACAGAGTTGTTGAAACTTGATAACAAGGTCAGGTTTATCCTGGGTGTAGTGAGTGGAGAGATCATTGTGAATAACAGGAAGAGAGCTGAACTGTTTCAAGAGTTGAGGAACAAAGGTTTTACTCCTATTCCAAAAAACACTACAGCTGTGTCTGGATCAAGTGAGGTTGCTGAAGAAGAAAGCGAGGAAAGTGGTAGTCAAGTGGCAGCAGGGGTTAAAGCAGGTGACTATGACTACTTGCTGTCTATGGCAATTGGTAGCCTCACTCATGAGAAGGTCCAAGCGCTGTGTGCGGAGAAGGACAAAATCAACGAAGAGGTTGTACGGATAAGGAATGCTACTCCAAAGTCGCTGTGGATGGACGATCTCGCTGCTCTTGAAAAGCAGCTTGATGTATTTGAACCTCAAACTTCTTGTAGACTTATATTTATTATCATCTAAAAATTGTGTCTTCTTTTTCATGTTATCTCTAAAATTGCATGTATGTATTTTCAGGAGCAAGACAAGGCTGACAACACCAGGGAGGCAAACAACCAGGAGAGGAAAAAAGTGGCGGGCAGCAAAGCTGCTGAGAGAAAGCCACCTGCTAGAAAACCGCAGGCTAAGAAGGCCGCCAAAGAAGCTGCTGCTGCTGAACCCATGGAGGTAGAAGATGGTTCTGCAATGGGCACAGACAAGGGGGTTACTGAGACTGTGAAACCAAAAGGCAGAAGCGGCGGTTCCAAGAAAGCTGCTGCTAAGAAGGGAAAAGAATCATCATCATCCCTTGTGCAAATAGATGAAGAAGACGAAGATGATGAGATTCTAGATCTGAAAGACAGGCTTGCAGCTTACAATCTTGACTCATCTCCCGATCTGTCAGAAGCCGGGAAAGCCCAAGTCCCCAAAGTCCAACGGAAAGAACCCAGCAAGAGATCAAAGAAGCAGCCGCTGCCACCACCCAAAGTTTCTGAGATCAATAACCTCAGTGATCATGATGATGATGGCCTGGACGACGAAGAAGCAGAGAAACAGAAGAAGGCGGGGAAGAAAGCCACAGCAGCAAATGCTAAAGCTCCAGCAGCTGCTGCAGCAAAGAAGAGGGGACCGGCTGCAAAATCGCAGGTGACGGGGCAGAAACTGATCACGGAGGTTCTGAAGCCTTCTTCGCCTGAAAAAAAGGTGAGGAAGATGAGGGCATCTCCGTTCAACAAGAAAAGTGGGTCTGTGCTTGCTGGAGGAGGAGGAATCACCAGTGTGTATAATGATGATGATGATGATGATGATGAACAGCAGGCGAGTGGCGGCACAGAAGAGGTGACTAACTTTGTGGCGGCTGCAAGGAGGAGCAGCAGGCCTCAGCGTGGAGCTCGCGCGAAGGCAACTTACGTCATCAGCGATTCCGAAGACGATGATGAAGAAGATGAGAGTGATCCTGAAGAGGTCATTGAAGTGGATGATGACTTTGAAGATGATGACTGAATCTGAGAAACTCTCCCTGTTGTTATTAGCTTTAATAACATTCCTTCTTCAGGTGTCAAACTACGTGTTTGTTAATAGGTGGTAATGATGAAGATCTTCGGAACGAAAAATAGCAATGACAGATTTGCTATTCTTGTGTGTTCTATCTTGCCTTAGTTATGACATTGATGGGCTTAGAATCCTTGGTTATGACATGCTACGAACTTAAACATCGTAGTAGTTAAAGGAAGGGAAATCAATCTCACATTTGATGCCACCTTTCCCATCTTGGTGACACATATAGATTGTTCTCGCATATATAGTTTTTGTTCGTGTGTTTGTGAGATACTATCAATACAAATATGGACATGTGGTGTGCAAAGTACACAATAAAAGAAGACAATTAAATTTGTCCCATAAAAAGAAAGTGGTGGGATAAATGTGGCAATGAACTTACACATAAGGAGCCTATTTCAAATCCCTTAAAAGACTTTTTTAACCTGCACACATGACATGAAAAATCAGGGTTAAGTACTAACCATAAACACCTCTTTAGTTAGCGTGTCATGTAGAAAATTGGTGTTTACATCCAATTGTTAAACATGCTAACAATGTGAGGAATTTGAGCCACACGTGAGTGAGAATAATCAATAGGTTGAGCTAGAGTTAAATAGAAACCCGCAGAGGACAGAGGTGAAGAGACTGTTCATGGGGTAAACTGTAGCGACAACGAGGGAGACGAGCCAATTTCAACAATGTGATGGTGATACCGCTCTGTAGTGTCGTTATGTTCTTGGGTGTGGGGAGGGGTGGTGATGTGAGAGAGGCCATATTTGTTAAGGAGCTATTTGTTAGATTTGTGACCAAGCAGCCATTACCTAGGAATGAGAAAAGGTTATCTACACCCTATAAATGAAAAAAGATTATCTTAGTGTACTGAGTATGATTGTATCATTGTATGAATAAGTTAATATAGGGGTGCTTATAGACTTATTACTGATAAGTAGTTTTTAATTTATAAGTTGCTTATAAGTTAGATATTCTTTAGTGGAAGTAAAATGAGATAAATAATAAATAAGCCATTTGGAAATATTCATGAATAGTGAGATACTCCACAATTTTGTAAATAATCTGGTCAAAACGGAGAAACAAAAAACTAGCTTAAAATAAGTAGTTAAGACCTACGTATTTTTTATGGCTTATAAGTAACTTATAACTCTACTTATGAGCACACAGAAATATGTCATCAGCTGACTTATAAGTTAAAAACTGTTTATAAGCACAGAGAAAACATCCACATAGTGAATGACAGTGTAGTATAGGTAGTCATGTCAAATTTAGGGCTTGCTCTCTTAACTTATCTCATTAGTTCTGATCTGATTCGATTAAGTTCTGATCTAATTCCAATAAGAATAAGTTGAAGCGAACAAACTCTTAAGCATATTTTGGCGACATTATGTTTGGATACCTATTTAGGTATTATTATCTTTTTTTAATCTTATTTCAATCCATTTTCCTTGTTCTTGCTGAGAGAATATCAATAGTTCATCCGTTTTGTTTACAAAATAATTCTACTTTAACATTTTAATCATTCTCATAAAACAGTTTCACTTTCTATAAAAAAGTTTACTTTATCCATACTAACAAAATATACACCCCTTAAATATAATAAAAATAAAAAAATGAACTCTTTTGTGAAATGGAAGGTGTGTTTAAACGTTTTATAAACATTATGTTGATTGTTTAATTTGAAAAGATTTTTGTTTTTCATTATATGAGAAGGCTTCCATGTGAAATATTTTGTGTTGAGTTTAAACGTTTTATCTGTCTATGCATTTTGTTTTTTCCAAAACAATTTTTTTAAGTGTGTTGCGTTATTGTTCGACAATTTTTCCCAATTGTTTTGAAGGTTTACAACTTGGTTGAAATTTAAAATAAAAAAATAAAAAAAGGAGAAGAAAGAAGTCATCAGATGGTGGTGAAGCCAGGGTTGGGAAACGCAAGGTCACGCCTAGGGTGTTATGAAAGAGGGCGTGACGGCAGGTGGTGAAGCCACTCCTCACGTCCCGTAACACATTGCCTAATAAATACTCTGTATATTTTTAGAGGCGCTCAAGAACTTTGTAAGAACGAGTGTTGAGTTCCATTTGAATACGGAGTTATTTTAATTATAGCATTCAAAAAAAATGCATCAAGTGAATTGTAGTAATTTTATGTTTATTTAATTCTCATTATGATATTACTCCACAAATGTTATCGTCCATTATCAATGGAACTAAAGAGTTATTATTGAGAATATTTTTGTTCTGGAGACCAAAATAAGTGAAAATTACACATTTAGATTATCTATCTTCTTACTGGTTATCAGGTTTTGAAAAATAAATGCCGCAACACATTCTAAATCCCTAACAAGTTACTATACATCTAATAATGTATTTGTAATTTTCAACACAATTTTTTTTTGACTCTGCCCCCACATTCATCAATGTAGGACTGCCCATGAGGTACATCATAGATTCATTTTGAGTGTCTATGTGTATTTGTTTTTGCTTAGTGTACAAATAAGATACCCTATTTTAATGTACCCCTAGCATTTCCTTTTCTTTTACATGATCTTGTTTATATTTTTATATGCTACTCTATAATGGAATCCCTCTAAACAACATTTAAACTTGCTCATTTCACTTTGCATACTTATTTCAGATATATAGTCCCAATCCTTTGCATCCTCATATGTTTTTGACGGTGCATTCTCATATGCTTAATGTACAATGATACATCCAAATAACTTACTTAGAATATAAATGTATCAATTCTTTGCATTCTCATATGCTCAAAGTACAATGATACATCCAAATATATTGTACACCTACACACTTGAATATAATTTTCCCAATTCGTCGCATTCGCATATGCTTAATGTACAATGATGCATCCGCATAAATTAGACCCGTACTCACTTAGAATATAATTGTCCAAGTCACGTAATTATACACATTTAATCACATGTATGTGGTTTATGTAACACTAAATGCTGCCATTTTCCCTGCACACTAAAAACTTCTTCAATAATCTCAGGATCTCAAAGCCTTTAGGCAAACAACATACATAAGAGATGGATTGCGAAGTGGGCAGAACGAGTTCCAAAAAAATGATAGAAATACCTGTGGTTCAAAATAAATTGACTGAATATACAGATTTAACTTCCAACAGCCTTGAGGAAATTATCATATGGACTTGCAGCTGGCAGAACAAGGTAGCTGGGATGGTGCTGGTATTCAGCTCCGCACGAAATTAGAGCAGTGTTCATTGAAGGCTCCGAGGCAATGGTGTCGCAAAATGGATTGCTGTTTGCCTGTGCACAAAGCAGCATAAGAGGTTTGCAACATGTAGGAGTTTAAAGTGCATCTCTACGCATGTATGAAGTTTTTATGAATGTATAGTAGTTTACCAATGATCGTATTGCCTAAAAGTGTATAAGCATGTGAAACTGCTCTTGAGCTACTCAAGATTGGCTCAGTAAGTACTCGAATTTGATTAGATACCAATAGTGCCGAGCCCAAGCTCAAGTAACAATCAAAACAAATTCGAGTATTTTACTAGTCGACTTGAGCTGCTCACAAGCTTAATCAAGCTTATTCATCATAAATATATATATATTCAAAAAAATATTTATTACTACATATATATTTTACAAACACAATACACACACATAGAAGTTCAAATATATTCACTTTTCATTTGTCAAAAGTCAGTGAACCAATGTGTCCATTTGTTAGCACAGGTTCCCGGTTTCATGTTTGAGCCCATGGAGTGGATATTAGGATGTACTTGTTTGCGATTTGATTTAATTATAGCAGGATTAATTTTCAAGGGAAAAACACACATGTTATGAAATCATAAATCTATTTTGGATGTAGAGTATATTCTGAGTCGAGCTTCAATACGCTTGAAACCAGTCCTGGCAGACTGGCAGTCCATCTCGGGTTTAGGTAGTGAAGTTTTGTGAAGGCGAGCGTCCATCTGTAACTATTTGCGTGACTTTTTCCCATGAACTGTTCCCCATGATCCCCATGAACTGTTATGATAATAAATCAATATTTCAAAAAGGTTCTAGAGAATTTAAGAAGCCGGTAGGCATGTATAGAATTCTCTAGAATGTTTTGGAATTATCTAAAGAGGTGTTGAGCTCTTTTAAACTTTGTAGAAGAACGTGGAACTCTAGAATATTCAAGAGCTTTCTAGAGAAGTGTGGAAATCTCCAAAAGTGTGTGGGAGGATGTGACATACTGACATCCTCTCGAATACTCAAGAGACATGTGGGGTCCTCTATGGAAAATTCTACAAAAGTCTAATCTTGGTGATGAGTATAAATAGGGGTATGAGATCTCATTAGAACTTAATCCAAAAAGGCTTCTTGAGGGTGATTGTACGAGAAGTGATCCTAATACAAAAAGTAAGAGGAGCGAATTGTATCATGTGAAAATTGCACTAAATAGTATTAAAACATATGTCATTTCCAAATATAGTACCTAAAACTTTTTAAACCCTAAATAGTACTCCCTCCGTCCGGATTTTAAGTTCCCATTTTGACTTTTGGTCATTTTTATGGGAAGTTGACTTTGCCTATAATTTGTCCAAAATACCCCTAGGCTTTTCATTTACCGCACACCCCTGAAGCCAAATCCTTCGGAGCAACTGGTCTAGGGCTGCCGCAGCTACTAATCGATGGCCGCACCAAACAAATCCCAAGCTACGGAACTCTGCCGCACCAAATCGACGGATCTCTCTCTTTCTCTACTGAGCAAACCAGACCCAAGGTGAATCTCTTGCCGCACAAATGGATCTCCGAATTTTCTAGATCTGAAAAAACATAAACGAGATCCAAACTCTGGTAGAAGAAGAAAATGGCAAAAATAAGAAAAATAAGGGGAGAAGAGAGGGGGGAGATGAAGGCTAGATCTAAGTAAGAAAAGAAGAAGAATAAGAAGAAGAAGAAGAAGAAGAAGAAGAAGAAGAAGAAGAAGAAGAAGAAGAAGAAGAAGAAGAAGAAGAAGAAGAAGAAGAAGAAGAAGAAGAAGAAGAAGGAGAAGGAAAAGGGGGAGGAAGTTAACGTGGAGAAGAAAAGGAAGGGGGAGGAGAAGAGAGATAGAAAGAATACCTGGTGTGGTGGAGAAGACACTGCCAAGAGAAAGGAAAAGGAAAACGAGAAAGGGGGAAGGAAGATAAGGGGTATTTTAGGAAGATTGGGTATTAAAACGTATAATGGGAACTTTAATTCCGGACGGAGAAAAGAGTAGAATGGGAACTTTAATTCCGGACGGAGGGAGTACTTAATTCTAGTACCAACACCCCTATATTGAAGGAGAGCTATGGCGGTATGGGCGGGAGGGAAAGGCCAATTCTAAAATGCAAACTATAATTACGGGCAAGGGGTATTTTCATATCTTTAGACTAATATTAAATAATTAATAATTAAATTAAGTTCCTTTTAGGAAATTTAAAACATTAAGTACTACATTCGAAAAGAGCTATGATTTAGTATTGTATAAGTAAATTTCCCTTGAATCATTGTAATATGTAATCTTACTTGTACATTTCACTAGATAATACTCCCCCTGTCCACTTACTCCACTAATTTACTTACCCTTTTGACCGGGCACGGATGTTAAGAAAAATTAGAATATGCTTTGACTTTCCTATACTACCCCTCCCCTTCTTTCTTCCTCAATCGGTGTGACATGGTTATAATTGTTCCGACTCACCTCTGTCTTCTGCCAGCACTGCACTTTTTATACTTTAGTTCTGTTTATCCACGTACTCCATCGATCTATATACTCCATAGCTTAATTAAAGGAATGGATTGATTAACTTTCCCCGCATCTTTTTTGTTTACCACGACCTCTTCCCTGTTAACTTGTTCTATCCACAACCCTACACTAAGATGGAGTAGAAATTGCTGTAGCATGCAATCCTTCTCCGTCGGTTGGTGGCACAGATCTGCCAGGCCGGGTAGACCCTGGCTCTTAAGATAATTTGAGGGGTGCACCCTGACTCTGAATCTGATTGTGTAGGCAACGTTGATGACACGGATTTGCTCGGATGGGTTTTGCGGCGACTGGTGAGGATGGAGGCAGAAGCAGACATGATGAAGATGTGGTGAGCCTGGAGGTGGAAGCACATGTGGCGTTGAAAGAAGGTGGAAGACGTATGGTTAGCCGTTAGAGGGGAAGAGAGATAGGGATAAAGTTAGGTCGGGCGATATTGATTCAGGGTAAATATGCCATTCAACCCAAAATTGTTTGCTAGAAAAGGAAATGGGAAGAAAGCTTGTGGACGACCCGAAAAGGAATGGGGGGAGAAAATTAGTGGACGAAGTACAAAGTTTTTTTAGGTCATGCCTTTGTGTGATTGAGTGTGTGAGTGAGTGTATCCCAGTTTGGTTGATTGAATTGAAGAAAGAGGCTTTCCCCCAACATGAACAACCCTTATAATTAGCCTTTAACCATATATGAGTATGATCCATTAAAACTTACTATATGAAGCTGATCAAGTAGGGAGTAAGATGGGCTGATATTTTCCAGGAGGAAGCCTGTCTCGTTACACAACAATGCATTTTGTTGAATCTTTTGGGAACTCATAAAATGCATCTTTTTCTGCTTTCCCATTTGAAGGGCTTCACACTGGTTAGCCATGTCTTTGAAACTCATGACAGAAGGAGCTGAGACAGAGAGTCTTCCGACATTTGTTGTCTCTGATACCTGCAGAAGTTCACCAGTACGAACGATTAGAAAATCTGAAGGTTAACTTTTTGAAAGGATTCCTACAAAGTAAAAATCATGCACAGTAGGGATAGATTTTGATTTTGTCGGGAAACCGCTTAGTAAATGAGGATATCCCATAAAGTTACTGGTTTATAACTAACTGAAAAAATTGAAGAAGGAAATTTCCAAAGAAAATTGAAGTTAAGTTTACTTTGGAAATCTAACACCAAGAACCAAATGGTTATGTACTTAATTATCTGGAGAGAAAAAACTGTGCCATCGCTTGATCATACGCTTGATGGATCCCGGTCTTCTCACAACTTCACAATATCTTATACAGATGGGTTGCACAAGAAAAGAAAGAAACAAAACCTACCGAATCCATAAACTGATTGATGTCCAGAAGGCTAGGGTTTTGTAAGAGAAGTTGAGAATTTGCATCTGCCTCACTCTCAAACCCATCAGTCTTAAGGATGTGGTCTGCAGTGATGATCTGATGTAAAGGCTGCACAACCACGTCAAATTTATGTTGAAAAAAAGATTATCTTAGAAGGGAATGAGACAAGAAAGCATTTAATCCCTAGTACCTCATCTAGAGCTTTGGACCCAAACTGGTAGATTTGGGCAGGAATTTCATTGAGCAGTTGAGCCCCCAATGGACAAACATCATCTGGAAGAAATTCTTGAAGTAATTGCTCCTTAATAAGATTTGTCTTATCCTGAAAAGCTTTCAAATGACTAGTATACATTGCGACAAGCAAAATATGTCTTAAAGCATGAGAAAGGAGAGAAGTCAGAGAAAATACCGTCAGTGACTTCTTCAAACTTTCTACTATCATTGATGCAAAAGTTTCTGTAGATAATTGCTTAGATATCTCTACTTCTGATAGTGATTTTAGAGCATCATTATCATCCTCTGGTGATCCATAAACTATGTTAGGATTTAAACTAACAACCTGCAATTTGGAATCATCCACCAACCGAAGGAAAGGATCTGCCTGTTCAAAATCATCAATAAAAAAAGTAACCAAATCACTAGTTATTATGGAGTCTCTCCACCCCTAATGGGTAGAGGTAAGGTCTAGGTATATCCTACGCTCCCAGCCTCCCAGGACCCCACTAGTGGGATTACACTGCATTTGTTTTGTACTAGTTATCAAATATTCCATTCTGACAAGTAGCTAATTATTAACTAATACTGTCCTGCTCACTACAAGATTAAGATATTTGAGTGGAGGGTATTTTATTAGCTTGAGTAAAATCATCGACATGTTTATGTGTGTGGGACCTTAGATTCTTTTTCATGGAAAAAAACATGGAAACTGAAATGATAACAGGTATGATATGAACCTAGAACCTTTTCATTCTTCATGAATTATGTGTTCCAAAAAACCAAAAGTGTAAACTATCTATAGAGAGGACATTTATTGTTAATGAATTACACTCAACAGCAACCAACAACCCGTCATAAATGTAATAATTAAAGAAAATAATAAATGTGTATCTTTACTAGTATACGGCTCTTTTTAGAGTGCAACATTAGATGCTTCAATTCGTTTGAGGTAGGCAAAACAATGTAATTAATGAGGTGGAGCAAATACTTCTACACATATGCTTAATTAAAATTCATAACACTTACTGTTTCATCAGATACTGCATCTTTGGCAGAAACAACAAGATGGGTGAAGTTATATGCCTTTGACAAGAAAATTATCATAGCTGTTGATACAGTAAAGAGTGATCTGCGACGTGAAGGTGGCAACTGTCCTACAAACATGAAAACTATGATTTCAGGAAAGAGTGCCTAAATGTGGAGATTCTAACTGCTTAAGTGTGTGTTACTGGAACATCAGGGATAAAACTTTAAATTCAAGACAAGTGGGCAACAAGATGATAAATGTGGGTTAGGTTATCATAAAGAGAGTCATGGTAACCCAAACTGTAATACCTCCCCCATGAAGTGAAATATTCCTCAATGAAAAGGCAAGCTGGAAACTACGAATAAGGACTTCATCACTGGACTTCTGTAGTAAATGAAAGAAGCATGCTGTCAGATAACCAAGCAATATGATACGTTCTTTTTTGGGGTCAAAACAGTGTTGTCCTCCGTACTAAGGCTAAAGAGCTCCTAATTATAGTGGAGTAATGTTTTAATTTAAAAGGGGCAATTGGTTATATCCTTGTAACTGTACAAGGGAACATTAATTTCCAGAACCAAAATGACCAAGGAACTGCAAGACTAATAGTATATGTGTATCTAAGTGAAGGTAGTACCAATTTCCCCTTAAACAAGAGCATAGTAGTAAATTGAAAGGGTAAAATAACTAGGATGTAAGGCATGATTAATATCTGCATTTGCATTCCCATGGTGAGGTGATTACCACACCTTCATTTGCGAAAATAACACTACCAAGCTGTATGTATGAGCAATTGCTTCAAAATCCTCAGGTTTATTTGAAGGAGAGATCGCTTGGACCCATATGGAAGAAAGCAGTATACTCATTTGTCGTGTTTTCAGCTTGAGAGAAGTGCCCACCTGCACAGGATAACAGTGTCATTGTGAACTACAAAGAAATCTTTTTGTCTGAAGAAAAAACATGCTGAAATGATAAACATACCGCTTCCCTTTCTTCTATACCCGATGTTGATTCTTCATTAATTTCCGTCAAGGAATTCCTTTTAGCCGAATAGATTCTGCTATAGCTTGATCTTAACCGGTTCAGCACAGATTGGCCATTGAGAGTTGCAATCTCATCCTGGAAATCATTTTCCTTTCTTTCCACACTTTCTCGTACTGAGAGGGGCTCCTTACTAATTTTTTCAAATAAAGCAGCTGAAGAAGAAAAAACGGAAGTAGTTCTGGAAAGAGTTCTCTGAAAGCTAGCAGTCACAGTTGAGGGCAGAACACCACGATAAGGACAAGGGCAAACAGATGAAGGAACAAGTACAACAGAAAATACACGATGTGCCCCAATCCTCGTCTCATGGTCTGGTGAAACCATGGCTAGAAGAATTTGATGGAACAAAGCCTCAGGGAAAGCCTAGAAAGTCATAGTTAGAGTCAGAAGCATTATTTTACATAACATGAAGGTAAAAGGAGGGGTGGGTGACTTGCCTTGTTTTGATATGAAATATTTGGCAATGATGCTGCTATTTGAGCAGTACGGTACACAGTAGCAATTGTGTTTCTGGCCATTACTGGTATGTTTGAGATGCTTTCCAGCATTACTGCCATAACATCAAGAATTTGGCCAGCATCCCCAATCTGTTTTGTACATGATTACATGATCATAGATTAGGTTGGAAGGCGAGATTTCTTCCCTCTTTTTGGATAGTATATCTGGAAAAGAATAGATATTCTCCAAGCATTTGGAATAACTAATGATGATGACGGTTTTAGAATTTTTAACTCACTATTCCCTCTTATGATGATTGCGATAAAAAGAGAATCCAGCGTAAACTATTTCCACTATGCTTTTTGCATGAATTTATAGTATTAGATAATTTTATACAATTAATTGGCATTATGTATTTAATGTCACTGAACTCAACTACTTGGGATTAAGGTACCGCTTATGAATTATGATGACAATGATGATGAACAATGGATAAACTAATCTTAAACATGAATAAATGATAACAATTTCACCTTACGAGAAATCTGGACCAGGCATTCGTCAACTGCAGCACGATATTTTCTGTTCCATTGAATTACTTCTTCCCCCATTTCTGAGTCATCAAGGGAACAGTGTATGCTTTTTCTGAGGTGTCTCATCATATCACTAAATGCACCCACAACTGTAGCAGATGTCTGTGCCTTCGTGTACACAGAAAGAGAGGTGGCAACTTCAACAATATCTACCTGCATATTAGGGTTTTTTAGGACATTCTTGTGATCGAGGTGCTTGATTAATGTGGACAACAGAAAATGTGTGTTATGTCCTGCATTTAAAGAGAAGAAAAATTAAGTGCAAGGAAAATGACAATGATGGCAACAGATAGCTTGCATTATCAAATATCTATAATCTTGGGACCAGAGGAAAGCACCAGAATTCTCCATAATAAATTGCATGTCCAGCAAAACAGAGAGGGCAACTCCATATTGTGTTGACCAAAGATTTCCATTATCAAAATAACAGAATAGAGACTCTAAAACGCGTCGCACAGTTGTTCCCTCCTTGGCTAACTTTGCCATGTTATGTAAGCACACCTTAGACCAGAACTTAGGATTTGAAAATTCTTCTCTGCTCAAAGATTAATAAGAGATATATGATCAATAGCTCAAAACAAATCAGTCATGTCTTAATCACAACAGCAGGAGAAATTACAAAGTCACATTAAGGCCCCTATCAGTTAAAATATTCCTCCAAGAAGTAACTCTTGTCATTTGATCATAAACTTTTCCACCCATATAATTGTGGGCATCTCGGTAATCCTGCTGATCAAGTTTTTCCTCAGGGCTTTCATAATTTTCCAAGACAGCAGAAACAACCTGACAATGTAGAATAAAAGAAAGGAAATATCAAACATCAGAGTAACTAAGCACAATTTTGAGGGATGAAAATGATTGTAGGATTAGAGCCCAAAAGGGTACACTGCTTTAAAAATAAGATTTCAAAGTCAATATATATGAATTCCAGTTTGACACTATTAAAACTAGAATTAAGCACTCCCTACATTCTCTTTTGTGTGTTGTCTTCAGTGTTCGCAGAAATATTAACAAGAAAATAAATTTTACCATGTTAGCTACTTCCTTTGTCTCCAGATCAACTTTATACTCCTTTTGTCCCTAAAAAACTTCCGTTTACTGTATACGATGTTTAACCGGAGTTGTTTTTATTTCAATTTATTTAAATTTTTATATATGGGTGTAAAATTTAGAGACAATTTTACATATATAAAAACTACATCAAAATGTTTGCAAAGCAGCTGTTGACAAGACTATTACAAATGATTAGAGTAAATAAATAAATGAAGATATTATAGTTTGACCTTGTGAATGAAATTCATTTAGGGATAGAGAGAGTACTTTTCATTTTTGGGTGTCCAGAAATTAACTTTACACATTTTAGGAAATTTATATGTGAGCAACTTTATTTCTCTCTCTTCCAAATAATTTTTAACCATACTTTTTACTTTTCAACACTTTTCTTAAACTCTGTCTAGTCAAAGTATCAGTTTGATTTGGAGACGGAGGGAATATTATACTTTGTATATAACAAGGGCGCCATAGCAAGTATCACATTCCACTGAATGCTTTAGATTTCACTTTCTCTACAGTCTAGATCAATAAATTTTGAATCAATTTCATGGAATTAGATGTTGAATCAGGTAGGCTTTTGAAGTAGTTGGTAAGCTACCACCAAGAAAGGAATGATATTCTCCAGGTATTGTACATGTATGCAACAAGCTATAGGTTAAACGAAGAGAGAGTTGATGGAAGAAAAATGCAGAGAACCATAACTCCAGCTCCAATGTGGGATAAAAAAGAATGTATCTGTACTTTTAGACAGTATTTTCTTTCAAAATAGTAAATCCGAAAGATGCATACAACCAAGTTTAACTAATGCATTTAGGGAAAATATCACACTAGAGATTAGTCAATAGATGCAAGTGGATGCATTTATAAAGAACACCAAAGCCTAAGCTAGTTCAGGAATAAATGTGAGAATAAGAATTACAATTCTCCTAAGATGCATGACGTAGAAAGACCTCCCTCTGTCCCAAATTAAAAGTCCATTTTGACAGGACACGGAGTTTAAGAAAATTGTTGTAAAGTGAAAAGTGTGTGGTTCAAAAATTGAACTTGATATGAAAGAAAGAGAAGCAATGATGGTCACATCAACTTTACCAAAAAAGGATATGGACATTTATTTTGGGACGGACCAAAAAGGAAAGTGGGTTGCTTATTTTGGAAGGAGGGAGTATTACTTTTCCTTTTAAAGTAAAAGATGGGTGGTTCATATTATTCCATTCCTTCTTACATGGATCACTACCACACAATTACCATTTTCTTAAACTCCGTACCAAGTCAAGCTTTGAGAACTAAACTTTAGCATTAAGTTGTGGCAGGGATAGTGGAAAAATAACCAAGAACTTACATTGTCAAACTCTGATGGCATGTGTCCAAATTCTCCCATGAACCAAACCTGTCCACAAGTGCATTAACAATCAATAGAAGTTTAAAGGGAGTTATGATGCACTGATAAAAACCTGACACGTCATGGGCTCAAATTGTTCAAGCTGACAGGTGAATGATACTTTTCGCTACACTTCTGTTAGTGGTGTATTTTGATGGTGTGGGGTACAATATTGAGTGTGAGTGTAAAGGTGGGCACTTGCGGAATTAAAAGTTAGGCACTAACTAATAAAAAATAAATAGACATTGAAACTATTAATATCAAATATAGAATGCTTTCAAAAGAAGAAAAGATATATTTAGAAAGAGCCAATCCAAACAAACAAGCTGAAAAATCCAGATCTGAGTTCTGCCAATTTAAAATTAATTTTTAGCTTTAAAAATCTACACACGCAGAAGCAAATGACTCACACAGTCACATGGTATTAAAGCAGCTGTTGAAACAACCTACTGGCCGAACGTAGAAAAATAAAAAGCATAAAGAACGAGACGAGATATGTTTAAGCAGTTCAAAGAAATTCTCCTAATCTCTGGGACCCATGTCTGGGTAATAGCTCTCCACTAAATGACAACATGCTAAGATTTCGGCTGCTACACCTCTATCGAGGTCTCATCGACAGACAACATGCTAAGATTTTGGCTATCACACATTCACCTCCACCAAGATCTCATCAGGCATGGTTGGCAGTCCTTCGTTCAGTTCACCTTCATCTTCTAGACATCATGATCTTTATTCATTGAAGATTCTACTCGTAAAGTTGATCACAATCTTCTTCACGCAATGATGGCTCCAAGACAGGATAGGAACGCTCTTGAGTCTTGACCAGCTATTGATCATATATCTCTTATTAATCTTTGAGCAGAGAAGAATTTTCAAATCCTAAGTTCTGGTCTAAGGTGTGCTTACATAACATGGCAAAGTTAGCCAAGGAGGGAACAACTGTGCGACGCGTTTTAGAGTCTCTATTCTGTTATTTTGATAATGGAAATCTTTGGTCAACACAATATGGAGTTGCCCTCTCTGTTTTACTGGACATGCAATTTATTATGGAGAATTCTGGTGCTTTCCTCTGGTCCCAAGATTATAGATATTTGATAATGCAAGCTATCTGTTGCCATCATTGTCATTTTCCTTGCACTTAATTTTTCTTCTCTTTAAATGCAGGACATAACACACATTTTCTGTTGTCCACATTAATCAAGCACCTCGATCACAAGAATGTCCTAAAAAACCCTAATATGCAGGTAGATATTGTTGAAGTTGCCACCTCTCTTTCTGTGTACACGAAGGCACAGACATCTGCTACAGTTGTGGGTGCATTTAGTGATATGATGAGACACCTCAGAAAAAGCATACACTGTTCCCTTGATGACTCAGAAATGGGGGAAGAAGTAATTCAATGGAACAGAAAATATCGTGCTGCAGTTGACGAATGCCTGGGTAATAGCTCTCCACTAAATGACAACATGCTAAGATTTCGGCTGCTACACCTCTATCGAGGTCTCATCGACAGACAACATGCTAAGATTTTGGCTATCACACATTCACCTCCACCAAGATCTCATCAGGCATGGTTGGCAGTCCTTCGTTCAGTTCACCTTCATCTTCTAGACATCATGATCTTTATTCATTGAAGATTCTACTCGTAAAGTTGATCACAATCTTCTTCACGCAATGATGGCTCCAAGACAGGATAGGAACGCTCTTGAGTCTTGACCAGCATGTGTTTTGTGGGTTTTCCCTCTCAATTGCTCCATTTATTCTGAGGTCTTATATTGCAGATATATAAAATAATAAAACAAATATAGTTGGAATAGGTAACTAGAAGTTGTCTTGCATACAACTTCCTTAATCTTGGTCTACAAGAAGTTAGATTAGGACTTCTTATACCAGCAGGAAATTAATCATCCTTTCAGTTCTATTATGTCTCTGACTCTTTATTTAACAAATTGCAACTCAATTTCCGCGTCACGGAGGGATTAGATTTCCTTCATTTATGTTGTTTTTTATAAATCTTAATATAATTGTCTTACATTATATTGTGTAAAAGTATTCATCAAGAACAAAAAAAAAGAACATCAAGTAAAACCTAAATTTCAATAACTGGGTGCCTTTTTCTGAAATACACCCTGAACCTATAGAATGATAGGAGCGACCCTAACAAAGGTTATCAGTTTGGACCAAAATGACAAAAAATTATGAAGTCGCAAGTATCTCCAAACGACAAGAGAATGTTGCTACGAAACTTACCATAGAAGAGAGAACTTGAAGACCAGCACAACGCAATTTCTGCACTCTTAGCTCATCTCCCATCTCTTGAGAAAGAAGACAGATTTTTGGTATTAAGCCTTCTAGGTTAAACATGTATGTTGCATCGATCTGTAATGTACAGAAAATAGTGCATGAGGTCTATGCTTTGTTTTTGTTTTTTTTTTCTTTTTTGAAAAAATGTTCGACCTTTTGGTGGTGTTTAATATGGTAACAGTCTAACAGAAGAACACAATTACCTGATTGTTTATAAAGTCAAACAGTGATTCACATCCAACAATGCACATTTCATCATTACCGATTTGATCCAGTAAAATTTGTACAACACTGATAAAGCTTCCTGCAAACAATGGCCTGTTCATACAGTCCTTAATGTCCATCAGCACATTTTGTAAAAAGAATCAGTTAAGAGGTTTCCTTTAAAGATATTCTATCTTATTAAAAAGAATCATAACACAAGTGTCTTAAATCGTACTCCCTCCTTCCCATAGAAAAAGGCATCCTTCCTCAACATACTTTTGTCCCATAAAAAACTCAAATTTAAACAAAAAAATGCTGACTCTCATCATATCTTTAAATGAAAAAAAAATGCATGGCAAACAAGGTAAATATGTTTGATTTTCTTAAACTAACAAATAAATTTGAAAATATAACCATGTTAAGAAGTTTTCACATGTTGTACATTGAAAATCTGTACTCCCATCACCAAATTTAAAAAGTTGTACATTGAAGATATAGGACGCTTTTAATGAGAGAGGGGGAGTAATAAAAATGAAAAATATTGTCAACGCATATGTTGCACTTCCTTTGAGTTGGTATCATCCTTAACAAAGGTGTTCCACCCTTGACGAGAGGGAAATAAAGTAGTATATGAATGTCATTTTTTTGTCTACAACGTAAATTCAGAAGTTTATGGCTACCCCACAAAATGTATTTACACAAACAATGAATAATTGACTTGCAAGAGTTCTGAAATCTCCACAGTAGTCTAATGGTTTTAAAGTCTTTCCATGCAAAACTCCAAACATAAAATAAAATGTATTGAAGTATGAGTTTCACCTCAACAAAAATCATAAACTATTAATAAAACGATATACATATGCTGTTTTGCATTTATAATCTACAAACCCTCTCACGTATACACCATTTTTTTTCAACCAAATGTGTGGAAACGTTTTGGCAATAGGTGGCAAGAGGCATTCAACCTATATAGCTTCCCTGCTTTATTTAACATTAAAGCGTATGCTCCTTTGCAAATACATATTTAAGCTATTAGAAGGGATAAACACTAGTTAGTTTCTAGTTATTAGCAACAAAGTGAAAAAAAATTCTCTATGCTAATCAAATGAGTTCTCGCAGACTCCTCATTACTAAAAACTTTAAAACTCTGTCATGAGTTTGTTTAGTTGTCTAACATCATCAATTTACTTTATCATTTGGACTCTAGAACAATAGCACAGGTTAGAGACATTGGGAGTTAGGGAAACGGTTATTAAATAAGGTAATTCATCAACTAGTACTCTTTGCCTCAAAACGTTATCTGAATTTGCAGGTCCGGTCAATATGAAACTTTCTAGTTTCTAGTTTGGTCGGATATGAATGTTTATTGTATGAATCTTTCTAGTTTGGTTTGAACCATCCTGGGCTGGTCAGATGTGAATGTTTGTGTTCTGCTATGATGTGAATGTTCATGTTCTAATATAATATAATTTGAACAAGGATATGTAATAACTATAGAAATGGTGAAGACAATGCCACCATATAATCATATTACAACCTAGGTATAAACAAAAGGTTGTTAAACTAAAGCATATAAGACAAAAATTAATGATGTGCGACTACAAGGCAATTATCCTTTTAATTCCCATCAACAACAAAAACATGGAGAAAAAGAATGGAAATGAAACAATCACCACTATTGGAAAAGATGTGCAATAATGAATAGAACCTCCAACTTTAGTCAATGTCGACGGATATAAATTAGGAAAGGGGATTTGCATGTGTATATAATAGAATGATGCTTTGATAATTGACGCAAGCAAATTGACTACAACAACCCAGTATAATCCTCAACTCCATTGGGGCCCGGGGATCAAGATGTACTTAGTCTTACTCATGTAAAAACAAAGAGGTTTCTGTTAGACCTTAGATGCATTGCTGCTAGGGTTGTAAATGAACGGAATGATTTTGATCTGATTTGTCATTCTTATTCATTTGTATAGTTTCATATTCGAAAAAATTGAATCCCAATAGTATTTGGTATTCGTTACGTTAACAAATAAGAATACGAATATATCCATATTTTATTTTATTCAGTCCCTAAATGAATATATTTGAACAGATGGGTCAAATTATAAATATTAAAAAATTAATAGGCAATTCACTAATTGCTTAAAAACTAAATGTATGTTGTAGAATCAGGGCAGCAACGACACATCCTCAATAGCTAATGCCAAATTGTATCTATTCAAAGAGCTTTTGGGAAAAAATGCCTAGGAGTAGTTTAATATGAATCGCATTTTTTAGAAATAATTTAAATATTTATAAGACATTTTAAATGTTAGACGAACCAAATACTATAAAGCGAATCGAGTTTCATACGAACCGAATATCTTATGTAGAATACAAATCTTTGAAAATATTCAAACCAAATCCGAATTCGAATACCATCCTAGAAATGCGAACACTAATAATATTCATGAATATTCAATTTGGTTCATTTACAACCCTAATTGCTACATTTACTGCCCAAATCTACATAGAGAGTAAGAAGGAAGGGAAGTTTATGGTGCCTTTTTATTTAGTTCATCATGTGCTTGAAACTAAAACAAAGTCAATGATGATTGATGACTCTTGGAAACAACCTCGCTACTTTTGAATAGGGGTAAGGTCTCTGTACACACACCCTCTCATGCCCTACTTTTTGTGGGATTCTACTGGGTTTATTTAGCCATGGATGGAAAGAATGCAAAATTGACAGCATTAATAAAAAACTAACTCTGAACTAAACTTAAAAGGGTGTGTTCACATAATCACTATTGATGATTACGATATTTCTGGTAAAAACATGAGAATGAAAAGATTTTTGTACTGTTACTTTTACAGGAAAAAAACTCTAAAACAATGACAGAATTGGATTTGTGCTAAGAACACTAAAAATTGAGAGTCCATGGCCACACTGGCTGTCATTCTTAACTAATCTAAAAAGATCAGAAAAAGAACTCACATTTGCTGCTTGCAAGATGCTATCAATCTCCGGTATATTAACATGACAATCTTTACTGATGAAAGATTCCCATTTCTTAATTCCCGATAGAACCTTTGCTCAAGAGAAGTCGTGATCTGATAATTAGATTGAGTAAATATCATTAAGGTTCTACACTAACTAAAAACTGATGCATGTCAGCATATCATTCCATATTCCAGGAGAGTGCATTGTGTGTGGAATGGTGATACTATCAAAACAAGACGCATACATCATTCTTTATTAATTACATGTGGATACTATTGAAATGGCATAGGTTCCAAACCTTAGGTATACGCAGTGGATTTTTTGAAGCATATTCACACAATTTGTTAATCATTCGTTCATTGGGTTCCCCTCCCTGTCAAAAGTAAGAAATAGCTCAGTAATTGAACAGCCAAAACTGACTATTGAAATGTCACACTAACTCAATAAGAATAAATTCATGGTTTAACTTTATGGTATTTATCAAAATTGATGAAAAGTGAAACATGTATATTTTGAATTTCAAAAGAAGAGAAATTATTTTGGAATGGATGAAAAAGGAAAGTGTGAAATTGTTTTCGGGGCATATAGAGTATAAGATAAGAATAAGGAAAAATGGAAAATGATAGCATTGATCTAAATCTCGAGATCAGATTAGCTTAGTAGCCAACATCAGGTCACCAATTATCACCTCTGTTGGCCGTTACAAAGAGGGGTTGCTAGAAGGAGACCGCCTCTGATATATCAAAATACCTGCTTTTATGTGCTCTGCACTTAACCAAAATCTATATTAATTAACATTTTTCTACTGGTTTATCTAACAAGTTGACTCAACCTATTCTTTCAAGTTAAGTTCATGCCTTATCCAACTGAACTGCTGAAATAGCTGTCAACCAATAATGGGAAGTCAATTTGCTATGCTTAACTTTGAGTTTAAAAAAGGTAGAAAAGCTTTGCAAAAAAAGCTCCATTTTCATTGATATTTCAGGTGGAATCCCAGTGGTCATTCAAACAAATGAAACAATGATGTGCTGACAGTTTCAGCATGAAGTCATTTAATAAATTTCTTCATCTTCAAAAAAAAAAACATTTACAGGTTAAAGTAAAAGTAATGGCATTCATCCTCAGACAGTTAGACCCTAACTCTCTTCCTAACAATATGTCACCACCTCAATTAAATGGAATTAATGACTAGCTTAGTGATATGTGGGGAAACCATATGGAACAAAACATTCAGGTAGAAACTTGATAACATGCTTTCTATTTTGTAGTGAAAAAGGAACATTTTGAATGATGAAACAAGTCCAAAAACTGAAGAGGAAAAAAAATTGCAAGCAATATTTCTCTGAGACTAACCGGAGATCGGGGAAATATATCGGTGAGCATCTTCTTGTAGCGCTTCACCGGCTGCCGTGACCTGGGCCGCATGGCCGGGCAACAAACGCAGAGCTGATCACACGCAGGCATTACCCTATGGGAAATCACACCCATTCTCCAACGCCAATCTATCGTATTATGTACACTATTCAGCAATTCTGAAGGGGACTTCAATTGACAAAGAAATTATGTTCAATTTTCCTTGGTTTCTCGAGGTAAAGAGGATGAACTGCGAATGTACGACGGCGAATTGTGAACCCGGAGGAAGATCGGAGAATTGACGGTGCCGATCTCCGACTTTCCTCGACAAAAAATTAAGAAGACGGCGTCGAAATCGGAGATCGGAGAGAAGATTAGAGAAGAATGAAGATGTTCTTTTTCAAAAGAGAGGTCTCCCCGGATTTGTACGTTGGCCGTCTGGAAAACGTAAACGGCCATTTGGGGAAGATTTAAAAATGCGAGTATTTGAAAGTCAACTGAATAATTGCAGCTTTGCTGGCTTAATTTAATGGCATTGCAGTTTTAAAATTTTTTTTTTAAAGAAAATAGAATAATGCTTGATTCACAAACAAAATGGTCACAAACTTCACAAACCTACTAATTGTGAACTTCAATAAATAAAATTAAATAGTCTAAAATAACTTTAAAATAAAAAGTTAAACCATAAATAGTAAGTTTGTGAAGTTTGTGAGTGAATGTAGCATTGCTCAAGAAAATAAGAAATGCCATTAATGCCTCCAAATAGATTGTACAAATTCACGATGGAAGAATCCCAAACAACCATGAAGAGGCTCTACCTTCCTATTCCTAGCTTACTCATGAGCAACAATATTTTCAGAACGAGCTAACGAGGCACAAAGTGAAAACTAATAAAATTAAAATCATCACACAAACAACGACGATCATCAATAATCGAACCCAAATAAGAAGTAGAAGTGAACAAAAAATTCCTGAGAACCTGAACAATCATTTGACAATCTCAGAAAAATATCACCTTACGAATCTATCTAGTCTTCATCCATGATAAAGCCTCCCAAATAGGCATAGCCTCTGCTAGCAATGAATCCCACGAACAATGCATTATCTTGTTTGCAGCCACATGAAAATTTCTAGAAGAATCCAGAATTATGCTCCCAAACGCCACTCTACCCGAAGTGGGAAATAAGGTGGTGTCTACAAAGCATCGGAAAACGTCATCTCGAGGTACTTCTTCACTCGATCGTTGACCATTTCCTTCCATTGGACTACCATTTACTCCCTCTGTCCCCTAGTTTTTTTCCACTTATGACTTTTGTTCACTTATGATCTTGTTTGATTTGTCTTAACATATATATTATTAATTTATAATTTTTTAATATACAAATTACAAGATAAAATGGATTAAAGAAGTGTATTAGATGCTGTATAAAAATGAAAGTGGACAAAAACTGGGGGACGGAGGGAGTACTTCACAATAGATATTCCCCACCCACTCCATAACTAGCTTCGGTATAGGAACTTTTGACTCCCAAACCACTGAATTTCTCGCTTTCCATAAAGCCCAGATTGCCCCTTCCACCCTGCGTAGTTCTAAATTAGAAAGCGAATTGCACCTACGTTAGAACCAGGTAACAAACACACCAATCATGGACATCGGCCCACCCTCATTAATAATAGACCACACCTTTGAAGAAGCAAGTAGGCAATTTAAGAAAATATGGCCGAGTGTTCTAGTTGCCCGATCACATCACAAGTCATGCAAGCATCAATCATCTCCACATCTTTCAAGTTGAGACTCAAGACGATTGAGAGAATATCCCAGAGAGTTCACTATACACATATTTTATCTTTGGGGGTACAGGAATACGCCACACTCGACTCCAATCTGCAAAACCTGGCAAAATCGCAGCCTCACCCAGTAGGCGGTCTTCACTGAGTAGTTCTCATCCATATCACCACACCAATACCACTCATCCAACCTGTGTAAGCATACAAGAATTTTTCTGGTCGAATCTGCATCTCTTACCTCAAACATCGAACCGAGTGCTCGAACCGAGTGCTTCCGTATTCCACAACCTAGTACTTTGGTTGATTGAATAATGGACTGGCATATTGGGACAGATAAGTGGATGAGGTGTGATAACCTTTGGGTTAACATTATCTATTAGCGAAGGAGACTCCAAAATCAAAGTATTTAATCCATTACCTATTCTCTGTTGAGCACCATCAACAACCAAATTTTAAGACTCCGGGATATTACGCTACCAATAACTCGAAGAATGGCCAAGCTTTGCTTCAAGAAAAGATGACTTGGGAAAGTACCTGACTTTAAAGACTTTAGAACTAATGCCTCGAGCCTTGTGAGTAGCCTCCACCCTTGTTTTCCTAGCATTACCACATTAAATCATAGCTATTTTCCACATTTTCAAGTGTTTGTCTATTTGATGAAATTTAAAAATGGAAGTATTAAAGGATTGGTTAAATAAAAAACTAGGACTAAAATTCAAAATTAATGTGCATTCTTCATTTTGATTGAGATTAAAATTTCTTTTCTTCGTCTATTTCTTCTTCTCCGTGTTTTTTCTCACTTCTTCTCCAATACCCTTTGTTTTCTCTGTCACCTCATACTCATCATCCTTGTGTTGAGAGCCTCACTCAAATGAGTAATTTTTGCATCATGTATAAGAAGTTTAGAAGTTAATGAAGAATTTACTTGAACGTGTTGAGAACTTGAATATGTCATAGCCCCACTTCGGAGTTTTTGTTGAGATTTAAACATGAAAATTAGCAAGTTTAATGTGCAAATTATATTAGAATACTTATGCAATGGTTTTAGTACTTGAGTTTGAGCATTAGCAGCTAGAAAGATGAAACTAAAATCGAAAAGTATTTTAAAAATTGTTATACAAGAATTGAGGAATTAAGTTTGAGCATCTGGTTTGAAATACCACAATTCAGAAACTCTCTTTTGTTTATCTTCTGAATTTTTAAAGATGGATAATAATTTGTGATAGTTTCTATTAAAAGATGTTTTCAAAAAATAAACTACACACACACAAATATATATATATATATATATATATATATATATATATATATATATATATATATATATATATATATATATATATATATATATAGGGCGGTTCAGGTGAGAATGCACCTTGGTGAAAGAAATAAGAATAAAATCTAGCCTTTGGATCTGATGCATCGTGCGGCTCAGATTGCATCCTGCACTCAGATTTTGAGATAGTGCATTTTTAAAGGATTTTGGTGCATTTCGACATGATGCATTTTAAAATCATTTTGGTGCACCTAATTTTGATGCAATCCTGACCCTTAGATCTCACAATCTAGAGCACCAGATTCATTCTTATTTCTTTCATAAGATTGCATTCTCACCTGATCCAATATATATATATATATATATATACACACACACACATACATACATATATATATATACATATATATATATATATATATATATATATATGAACACTAATAACTTTGTCATATTGTAATACATGTTGATATATTCTTAAATTATTGAAATACATAGAGGTACTATCCTCACTAGGGTTCGAACACAAATATATAATTTTCATATTTTCAACCAACTGTCCCCTTCTTTGACAATATCTTTTGTTGTCATATTATGACAATAAGGATTGCGGTTTTCCAACCAAAAAATTAATGATTTATAATCCCCTAAACCCTCCCCTTGACCCACACCCCAACACCCACCCCCCAGTCAAGATGCTATAGTGGGTAATGACAGTGTAGCATTTCAGCATTTTGGGGAGGGGATAAGGGGTGCTGGAAAGGAGCACGAGGGTTTAGGGAGGTTAGAGGAGTAAAAACTATCATTTTTTGGTCAAAGTACCGTAGTCTTTGTTGTCATAATATGACATTAGGGACTGCTATCAACAGAATTGTGGTTTTCAACTAATTCAAACAATGTTCCCACAATTGTAGAAATAATGTAGTATATAAAAAAGTCTTTCGAAATTTGTAAAATAGCAATATTTTGTACCTTAATAATATAATCTTTATATTCTATTACATCTCATTTTTTAGCATTGAAAAATGATTTTAATTTAATAATATAATTATTATTACTATTTTTATTATTGTTACTATTATTATTATTACTATTATTATCGTGATTATAACTATTATTACTATTATTATTATTATTATTATTACTATTATTATTATTATTTATATTATTATTATTATTTCTATTATTATTATTACTATAATAATAATTATTACTATAATTATTATTATTACCATTATTATTATTACTATTACTATTATTACTATTGTTATTATTAATACATTTATTATTATTACTATTATAATTATTTAATTTAAATTTAAATTAAATATATACCAGATTAGATCAGACGAGATCAGATCAGATTAAAACCAATGAGATCACGCCAGATCCAATTAAATCAGATCACATTCAATCAAATAAGATCAGATCCTATAATATCAGATAATACTAAATCAGATCAGAACTTAAAAATTAGATCTGACCAGGCAAATGGAACGCAACCTTAATTTAATGAGGATTAGCACAAAAATCCATTTACCTAGTCTAGTAATTATATCTCGGGCCCAATAACTCTGATTCACGATTTGCTTACGTTGTTGGGTTTAGAAGAGCAAGCTCTACAAAATAAAATAATTTCCAAATTAAAAGTTAATTTTCAAATAAACCACTCTTAGATTGACTCAGTTATTAAATAGTTAGTTAAATTAGTTTATAATACTAAGTCGCAAGTGAAATGTATTCTCTGACCCTTTTTGGAGGATCAATGTGATATGCATTTTGAAATTTTTAAAAAGTAATGATATGCGTTTTGAAATTTAAAATGAAAGTGTTTGGAGAGATCTTGAAAATGGATGTTAGTGATACATAGGAGACGATCGGCGACGGTGAATGAACTGTGGGGTAGGTTACTTGCGGTGGTACCAACGATTGAGGGTGATATCAAAATTTTGAAGTAATATTTACCAATCTCAAGAGATATTACTACACTTGAGAGGATTGTGATATGAGGGAATATTCTATCCAAGTCATGTTTAGGCTACACCAAACACCTACAAAGTAATTCTGATATCATAAGATATCAAAACTCATATTTTTTTGTTTACTTTCGTTGAATAGATCGTGAGTGGTGTACTACACTTCCTCTATCTCGTAAAAAAAGTTTCATATTTTACTTGACACAAAATTTTAAAAAAGTGAAATTAGATGGTTAAAAATAGTGTAGAGAAGAGAAAAATTATATGGATCATAAAAGGTAGTCCAAAAGTGGAAAGTGAAAACTTGATGCAGCTTTCTTTTGTTGGGATAAATAAAAAATGATTTTTTTTGCGTCATTTACCCCTCATCTTTAAAAAATTAAGCAGATTCCACTAAACTTGAAAATTTGTACCATTGCCCCCAAATTTTTAAAAATATTGCACCAATGGTCCCCTTACGACAAATTTGGGAGTGTGTTAATCACACACTCATCGAGTGCAAGTATGAATTCTTCTAAAGACATATATTACACGCGAGTTCTGCAATATGCCCTTCCCAAACATTACCTTCTATAATTTTAACTATTATTCTCGAATTAGTCATCAGTAATTGTAGTAAAGGGCCGGACATCAACTGATAACGTTTGTCATCAACCGATCAACCTCTTCATCTATTCATGACATCTTCAACAAGCTCCAACAGGTATATTGATGAGCGTGTGCTTAACGTAATCCCAAATCTGATGCAGAGGTATCATTGATGCAACATTTTTAAAAGTTCAAGAGGCATTGATACAATTTTTGAAGTTTAAGGGAATCTATGCAATTTTCGAAAAATTTAAGGGCAAAAAACATAAAAAAAACTCTAAAAAAATTGTGGAGTAAATTTTTTTTGGGGAGAAAGACTTGAATTAAGTTTTTTTTTTTCTCAAGGAGAGACAAAAAATGAATGGAGTAAAATGAAGAAATAAAAATTATGACCACATGTGCCATTTTCCCTTGTATAACTAAGGCTCCGTTCCGTTCAACTTATTTTTTCTGATCTAATCTGATTCTAATAAGTTCTGATCTGATCTGGTCTGATCTGATCTGATCTGATTGGATCTAATCTGATCTGATTGGATCTAATCTGATCTGATTGGATCTGATCTGATCTGATTGGATCTGATATGATCTGATTGGATCTGATCTGATCTAATCTGATCTGATCTAATCTAATCTGATTAATTATGATTTAATTTAAAATTTCAAATCAATAATTTAATTTGACTTTATAATAACGTTTGAAAATTGTAATGATAATTCATATTATAATATAATCAATATTTTTTATTTAATGATTATTTTTTAATAAAATAAAAATAGTTAATTCATATATTAGAATAATCATTCATATTATACTGTAATAATATTTTTTATTTTATGATTATTTTTTTGTGAAATTAGAATTATACATTAGAATAAATATTTAATTTAGATATACATTAAAAAGTAATTAAATTTAGATAATCAATATATAGAAGAGATAGTATTTTTATTAAAATATCTCATCCTTATAAA